>JAAWXA010000031.1:10231810-10388488 GCA_038090715.1 Florisuga fusca
CCCCCCCCCCCCCAGCAAGATTAAACCAGCTGCCTTTCTGTGTGCAATAGCTTTCCAGAAAAAAAAAGGAAAAACCCTGCCTTGATGTCTGATCTTCTGAACTTGTTGCTAGTTTAGAAAACAACCACCACACAGGAAAACAGGGGGATGCTGTCACCCCCATTACAACTGCAGATAAACCTTGACAATACTGCATTTTTCCAAGTGCTGTTCTGACATGGGGCAACATTAGGGCTTCAGTCCCTCCTTTCTTCCTGGAGACATCCTTCTTGGCTTATTTGCCACTATACTTTATTGCTTGGAAAGAACTAGAATTACAAGAGCAGGGAACTAACAGTTCTCTGACTCTAAGAATCACATGAGCCAGACACTTCCTATTTAGTATGCATGGGAGAAGCACAAATTCCTTTTATGGTTGAACATAAATGATGAAATACTGTATTTGCTGAGCAGATGAAAAGAGATGTCCCCCCTTATAATCTATGATTTACTTCTCCTATCTCTGCCTTGCTGCATTTACAGTAAATTTCTTCCTTCCAAAGCAGGTAGGTTCATCTACAGTTCCACAGTGGTCACAGGAGGGTTTTCCTTCCCTCCTGGAAAGTATCCAGTCCTCTTTCTCTCTGTCATGGTTTAACGCTGGGCCAGCAATTAACCAAGAGACAGATGCTCTCTATTAATCCCTCTCCCTGATAAAGAAATGAGAATAACGGAGAGAGACTTATGGGTTGGAAACTAAACTATACAGCTTTAATGAAACAGTATTGATAAAAAAGGAAAAAAATTATATATATATATATGTATATATATAAATACACAGAAAAATGATACCATGTTCCTCCCACCTTTCCCCCAATAACTCTTATGTCACCACCAAGGCTGCAGGGCAGCCCTGGGAAAGTCCAGGCTGGACTAGAGTCAGCAGCAGTTGGGAACTGGAGGCAGGAACACATGGATTCAGGATGGTATGATTCAAGGACCACAAGCAGACAAATGGACAGAATTCTCTCAGGATGCCAAAGCAAACAGGAACAGGTGAAGAAGGGTTGAAGGGAAGAGCAAAGGCAAAGAAAGAAGAAGGGCAAAGAGTCTTGACCCTCATGATCCTTCAAATTTATACCAAGTATGATGCATATGGGATAGAATACTCTGGTCAATTTTGGTCATTTTTCTTGTCCACTCCCCTCTAAAGCAGCATTGCAGGTGTGCCCCTTTACTCCCTTTCTCTTTCTGGAGCATAAGATGTTCCTCAGAACTGAGCAGTGGCCTTGGTTCTGCACACCAGTCTCTGGCTGTAACTATAAACATGGAGTGTTATCAGTCCTAGAAGCAGACACTGACTGAGAAACTTGCTGTTAATTCAGCAAGTGCAGCTACTTACAAGAGACTTAGCTAAAAGAAAAATTACAAGACAGAAACTTCACTCTATCCTGTCCCAAACCAGGACACTCTCTAAGGAATGGGTAGTCACTACCTCCCACAGAGCGAGTAGAGAGCTGGAAACCTACCACATATGGCTATTGCACCAGTTTAATTTTACTGGTAACAATGAAAATGGCTGGTACCCAGTTCTGGAGACAGTGGCACGCATGTTAAAGCTATTCATTTTTCCAGTCCCTACCACTTCAACAAAACAATAAAGAGCTGTATCACTACAAATGTGTGGAGCACTCTGTAGCCAGGGCTTTGCGTGAGGCACACACCTCAGACTTGCAACTTCTGCTTCATATGGCAAGCAGTGAATGAGCCCTGAGATTCTACCATGCTGATATGCAGTCTGTGTGAGAATAAAGAACCTCATTTTACCCCTTCTTGCCCCCCCCCCAATATTTCTTTTTAGGCTTATGTATGCCTAAAAAGCATGAAAAGCATGCGTGTGAAGGATAAGTCCCAAAACAAAAAGGTCCTCTTGGAATGGTAGCCAAGGAAGCCACAGTTTACTGTTCCTGCCTGTACTTCCATTGTACCCTGGAAGACAATACTGCTTTCCCCATCTCAGGTAGATCAAATGATCTGTTCACATGAGCCTCAGTCAGAACTAGCCGGATGAGCTAACACAGCTTGAATCACAGGTTTTCACTAACCCTCTTCATTTCAACTGGGACGTGATGGGCAGCACCTACAAAGGCATCTTCACCAGAAGATTACCACAGGGAAGTATCTTCTGTGAAGAGCTGGTGAGAAGCAGCAGTCAACTTACCCATCAGTGCAAGTGCAGAGAGAAGACGTGAAAGCCCAGTTTCAGACAATCTAAAAGCTCATTAAATCACTAAGTCTAGTGGCTAAGCACCTCTAAAGACCTAAAGCACTGAACTTGTTGCTAGTTCAAAAAACAACCACCACACAGCAAAGCCTGGGGATGCTGTCACCTCCATTACTGACAACCGCAGATAAACCCTGGTAATACAGTATTTTTTCCAGGTGATGTTGTGACTTGAGGCACAGGACATGCTTGTGTCTTTCAGAGCTGAGGCCTGAAATACATATTTACCCCTTGTTTAGGCAGAAGATGCCCACTGCAGTAACACTGTCCTCGCAGCATTTTTCCCTGCGGATTTCCTGCCCTTAAAACTCTTTCAAATCTGTTTTAATGCTGCTATAAGACTTGAACATTGTTCTTCTTCCCCAGCATCCCTGTTTACACCCTGCAAGTATAAGCAGGACTGCTGAAAACAGGAACAGAGTGTCTTACGAAACAAGATAAGGTATGTAACAGTGGAGAGGTATGTACTCCAGAAATCTGGACAATGTGAAAACTACATCATTGAACTTACTCTCAAGACTGAGACAGTTAAGTAAGTACAGAAAGTTGTGTTTCCAAAGAAGTCATTCAAATCAGAGCACATTTAATACCATCTCATTACTCCTCCCCTCAGCATTACAGATCTTTAAAAAATACATTATCTTACCAGACCTGAGATAGCATGGTCTATTTCTTCCTATAAAGTTATATCTTTGGTTGAACTTTCATTGTATACTACACATTTAATGTTACAACAAGAAATGATCATGCTATAGATTGCATTTGTAAAATAAGGCACAATCACCAGCATAGTTTTGGCTGAAAGATGTTACAAGCTAATGCTGTCAAGAACAATGTCTCCAAAGCACATGATTGTGGTAAAAGTCTATTGTGTAGCCCAGATATGAGCCCCTCTGGCACAAAACTCAGCTGAAAGTTCAGAAAGAAAAAACTAAGGAAAGAGAGGGAGAGGCTTCATGAACAATCTGATCTAGCAGGAGGTGTCTCTGACTATGCAGGGTGGTCGGAACGAGATGATCCTTAAGGTCCCTTCCAACCATTCTATGATTCTATGAAATTCGTGTGCTTTATTACAGAGACTCAAACTAGCACTACTGCAAGCCCTTTGCAGCTCAAATCCTCCATAAACTTCTAAAGATACATGTCTGCAAAACCAACAAAATGTAGTCTGGACCATAAAAAAAATCTGGTCTACCAGAGTCCTGAAATAATTCCAAAATATGAGCTCATCCTGGTGCGATACTGAGTTCTCCCATGTTTTTTTCGTTGGAACTTTCCATCTAGATCTCTTCCTGTAGTCAAAGAACTAGTAGGACTCCTGAATGTGCTTAAGTTGGAGTGATTCCCCTTACACAATCTTAAATGGGAAAGTCAGACTATGACTGTACTCCAGTCAGCCAACAGTAACACTGTTTTCAAATAAGCTAGCTTGAAATTGGAATAAAAGATTTGAACCTCACACACATTTTGTTTCATAATAGGACCTTGGCAGGCTTAACAAGACAGCTGGGTCCTAAATTAGCTGTAATGACTCTGGTAAAAAAAAAAAAACAAAACAACCAACCTAGGTGTCCTTGGGACAATCTCAGTGGAAAACATCTGGTCAGTGAAAAAAAAAAAAAAAAGAGAGAAGTTATTAATGATGAATGAGAAACAGGATGAACAAAAAAATTGACTGTGTATAAATTAATGCTTCAGTGAAGAACTCTCTGTTCATCACCGTGGGCAGAAAGTGGAGTGAGAAAAAAAGGTAAAAACACGTGTTGTGCTCTCTTTACTAACACACCTTCATCTGCTGTCACATGGACTCTTCAGCCAGACCTTGCCTTCAGCAGGCAAGACCCTGCCTTGAGTGAAACTTTCTCCTGACTGGTATTGTCTACTTCTTGAAATCCCAATCTTCAAATGAAAATCCAACTATTATGTTTCTGGTATCCTCGTGAACACTCAACTTCAAGCTAATCTGGGATTTCTATTTAAAGCCTTACATGTTCCTTGTTATATAAACTCCCATTAGAACTTTCTTACTAATTAGAGTCTCTCCTTGTCTTAGGTGAACTAGGAGGAAGAAGTGCTTCACAACCTGGGAAACTGCTGCCTCTAAACCTCCGTCCTTCTGCCATATCCAAATAGCTCTTGTATGTTTGGTTGCAGTTCCCAGTTATTACTACTTCATTGACTTAGATCTTGGAGATCTCTCTTAGCGGCATCTATGCACTATTTAGTGATGAAAAAGCTGTTAATGCAAACCTGTTTGTCCACCCTTAATCTCACTGTGGGGTATTTCTATCCACGTAAGCTGTCACTTGCACTTCCCTAAAATTTTATCTTATTTTACTCAGAGTTGTTTCTTTCTTTAAAGCTGTAATACTCTTCTTACAACTCTGTGACCTAAGATGTTCTTTGGGTATAGATCATGGCCAGGAATAACAGTATCTTGTTGACTTTTCTCAATGAATCATATTTCAAGCTGTCTACTGAACAACGACTATTCTATCAACTTCCTCTTCTCGTACTGAGCAGGAGTACTTATGACTGTCAGTCACGTTGCCATTCATAAGCACTAACTCCCACTACAAAAAAGTTAGAATGCAAGTGATCTGACAATGAAAAGCTGTAATTTGAAGATATTGAAGAAAAAGGCTTTTGTCAAATTTGACTCATATGGAATGTATCATTTAACATGACCCAAAGTGTTTGACGAGAACAAATTACAACAATACTCCTTATTAAACTAAGCCACAGCCATTCAAATATACATATAAATCCCAGCTCAACTATAAGAATAGCATGTCACAGGAAACAGTGTTTACTATATTATACTACCAAAAAAAAAAAAAAAAAAAAAAAGCAGTCATAGAATCATAGAATGGTAGAAGTTGGAAGGGACCTCTGGAGATCATTGAGCTCAATCTCACTGCCAAAGCATGATTATTAAGAGCAGGTAACACAGAAATTAATCCAAACAGGTCTCGAAAGTCTCTGGAGAATGAGACAGCGCAACCTCTCTGGGCATCCTGTTCCACTCCTCCGCCACCCTTATAGTAAAAAAGTTGTTTTTTTCTCATACAGAGGTGGAACTTCCAGTGTTCCACTTTGTGTCCATTGCCCCTCATGCTGTCACAGGGGACCACTGAAAAGAGACTATCACCATCTTCTTGACACGCACCCTTCATATATTTGTAAACATTAATAACATCCCTTTCAGTCTTCCCTTTCCATTTTCCTTTCCCTTCCCTCCCCTTCTTTTTTCTCTCTCCTTCCCCTCTTCCCATCTCTCTTTCTTTCTTTCTCTTCTCTCTTCCCTTCTCCAGACAGTCCCAGGTCTCTCAGCCTGTCCCCACAAGACAGATGTTCCAGTCTCCTGATCATCCTCATACACCTCTGTTGGACTCTCTGTAGTATATCTGAGTCCTTCTTGATCTGGGGAGCCCAGAACTGGACACAACACTCCCAGTGTGTTCTCATTAGGGCAGAGCAGAAGGTGAGGAGAACCTCTCTCAACCTGCTGGACAACTCTTCTTAATGCACTACAGGATAGCATTGGCCACAAGGGCACATTGGTGTCCCATGGGTAACTTATTGTCCACCAGTACACCAAGGTCCTTCTCCTTGGAGCTGCTTTCCAACAGGTGAACCACTAATCTGTACTGGTCCTTGCTGTTACCCCTTTCCATGTGCAGGACTCTACACTTACTCCTGTTGAACCTCATTAGGTTCCCCTTTTTGAAGTCGTCACATCCATACAAAACATTAATCAAGAGCTCCTTATTTTTTCATAATGGAGGATTTTAAAAAATCTTAACTGGAAATCAACTTCAAAAGTAGATTATGTAATTCCGTGGGGCTACTAACACATTGAATGAAAGCTGAAAAAACCCTCACACTAACAAAATGTAGATCAGCTGTAGAAACAGACAAAAGGCCACAGCAGCAGATCAAAGAGAGAGCAGCTTGGCAAGGTCTGATGGAGCATTACCATAATGAATTTTGTGAGTAAGCAGCGTCCTTGAAAAAAATTCTTTTGATCTCTTAAGAAGGCATTTACTATAATCAAAAAAGGGTTTACTTAGCAAAAAATAATAATAATAAAATAAACAAGGAATAGACTTATCTAGGATTTAACTTTAACCCATTTCCAGCACCTACATCATGATGTTTCATAGATTTCTAAGAGATTTGCCCTGATTATCTAGCCTGGCCTTCTGAATTCCAGCCAAAAGAATTTCCTGTAGCAATTCCTGACTTGTATGCTCTAAGGGTAATTTCCTCCCGATTCCTTTCAGGATTAAGAGGGAAAGTGAAAGACTAGGCAGACATTTCATCTTGCCTGGACTAGAAGGAAGCCCAGCTCATCAAACAGCTGAGCTGAGAGCCATCTTAAGTCTTCCCCATAATACAGGTGAGATTAAATCCTCCCTACCCAAGGACAGACAGACAGGACTGAGATGGTCCTAGGCAGCTGAGTGAGATAGTAAAGCCGTATGTTTAACCTGTGCTAGTTAACATCTTTGTTGGCAACATGGAGAGCAGAAACGGGTGCACCCTCAGCATGCTTGCTGCAGCACCAAACTGTGGTGAGCTCAATACATTGGAGGGAAGGAATGCCATCCAGAAGGACTTTGACAGGCTTGAGAGGTGAGCTTGGTCATATTATTTGCAATTCAGCAAGGCCACGTGCTGCAAGGTGCTGCACCTGGGTGGGGGCAATCCCAAACTAATTCAAGTTGGATAGAGACTGGATACAAAACGCCTCTGAGGAGAAGGACCTGGGGGTGATGATGACAAGAAGGTCAGCTTGAACTGACAATGTGCTCTTGCTGCCCAGAGAGCCAATCACTTCAAAAGAAGTGCGGCAAGCTGGTCAAGGGAGGTCATTTCTCACCCTCTACTCTGCTCTTATAAGACCCCACCTGGAGTATTGCATCCTGTTCTGGAGCTGCCAGGATCAGAAGGACATAGTGCTCTTGAAGTGAGTCCAGAGGAGACCCATGAAGGAGATCAAAGGGCTGGAGCACCTCTCCTGTGAAGACAGGCTGATGAGAGAGTTAGAGTTTTTCAGCCTAGAGAAGAGGAGGTTCCTGGGAGATTTTATAGCAGCCTTCCAGTAGCTGAAGGGAGCCAACAAAAAAGCTGGAGAGGGACTTTTGACAAGAGCGTGTAGTGAGAGGACAAGGGGTAATGGCTTAAAACTGGAAGAGGGGAGATAAGAATGGGACATTAGGAGGAAAGTCTTTACTTTGACTGTGGTAAGACACTGGACCAGGTTACCCAGAGAAGCTGTGGAGACCCAGTCACTGGAAGTGTTCAAGGGCAGGTTAGATGGGACTTAAAAAACCTTAGCTAGTGGGAGGTGTCAGGTTGGAACAAAATGATCTTTAAGGTTCCTTCCAACCCAGACCATTCTATGGTTCCATGTTTCTAAGTTCCCTAGATAGAGAAGCGGTGTCTGACCTGGTTGTGTGCTGGGATCCTGTGCCTGTCCTGCTGTGGCTGTGGTGGCCCAGCTGCCTCTGTTGGTGGCCCTACCACCACCACCAGACAGAAAAATTCCGGGGATCTGGATTTGCTGTTCCTACTACTTCTGGCTGCATAAGGGCTGGGGCAGCATTGCTGCCAGAAGGGCCCATTCTGTCATCCCTCTCTCTCTCCAGCCCAGAAGGAGAGACATCTCCATCCCCCCGACTTTCTCTCAGGAAAAGCAGAAGCCAGCAGCAGAGAAAGCCATCGCTTTGGAGGGGACTTCAAATTAGCAAAAGCATTGGATTACAGTTGCCATGGGCAACAGATGGCTGTGCCTCTATTTCGACCCGGCCTCCTCTGGGCTATGCTTGGCTTGCAGCAAACAGTCAGAGCACAGCCTGGCTACAGCCAGAATCCTAAAAACTGGAGGGAACTTGCCCAGTTCTGTTCAGATTTTGATCCAAGCTTGCTGGAATCACGGAGCAGAGAGCTGCCTGCTGGTGCTGTCCCACGGGCCAGGCAGTGCACCGGCAGATCAAAGGGAGCTGTAAATGTCCTTGTAGCTCAAACAGCCAAGGCACGGCACTAATAATTGTTTGGAGCAGGAGTCTGTTCTTTCGAAAAAAATCTTAATGAGTGCTGTTAAAGGGGTCCTGGTTGTTTTCAAGAAAGCAAGTGAAACCTAAGGTGCTCAGATCTGGTAACCATCATCCCCAGAGCCCCTCTCGCTGCTGCCCCCCAGCTCTGTCCCACACATGGCCTGAGAGCAGAAGCCACAAGGCAGGTTGAGCACTCTGTGGGGTGGGAAGCCATCCAGCCTTATTGCCGTAGAGTGACAAAGCCTTTTGTGCAGGAATAGAATATAATTAAAACACATTTTCATTGCAAAGCTGTTAGAGAGTGAGAAGGAGCTGGGATTGAATATTTTCTTTTTCTTCTTGTCCTACTTGCTTAGTGAGCTTGTGAAAAATTAAAAAGCTGAAGTTAAGAAAAATACTGAAAATTTGTAAACAAAATAATAGCAAACATACATAAAAGACAAAAGAACAATGACTACACATTAGGGCACACAGACATCTGGTGCAAAAGGGAGGTATCCCTCAGTTCAGAAAAGAAGGGAGTTACTCAAAGTGTGAAGACAACTGTTTATACAAGCTCAGACAAGTCATACTTAATATGGCCATTGACTTTGGAAGATTCTATTTTCCAGTCTTGACTTAAGCTACAGAAACTGCCAGAGCCATCTCAAATTGGCTAAGAGAGGCTTCAACAAGCTGGAAATCCCTTCCACCCTTGTGGGAATTCCTGAAAGGAGCTGAGCAGGCTGAAATATGCCAAAAAAACAATGTTTGGCACGAGTAAGTAACTGTGGCTTCTGCTGCAACAGTAATTTAAGACAGACAGCAGCTGGGAAAGACTGTTTCTCATGGTAACCCTTTCCATGTGTCCTCCAAACAGATGAAAAGTTAAAGAAACTCCTTTCAGAGGAGCAACTTTAAAGTTCTTAAGCAACGTTTAACTCCAACAACATAAACCCCTTATTCTTGTTATAAAGTAACAAGTAAAATAAGGTACCACACCCCAAAGACTCCAGAACTTTGAAGAGATGAGTTAAAGCAGAGGCAGCAGACACAATCCTTTGCTCAGGAATCATTCTGATTTTGCTACATTTTAACAGCAGTGTTTGAATTCAGAGAATGCAAAGCTACTCGGAGAGATTTCTATCTCCTACTCAAATAGTGGTCATGGAGCCTCCATCATCTGAGCGCCCCTATGACCTGATTTTTGGCTGCTTCTCTGAGATACTTCTGAATTCATATGCTTTTAATTTCTGGAAGAAAAAGTGTTTGGGAAAGGAAGTGAGCACGAAAAATATATCTGCAATCTGGGAGCTACAGTTAGTAGAAAGGAACTGTCTGTTTCTTATTTATAAATATAAGCACACATTATGATGGTGAAGGACTCTAGATTCTCTGGGAGCTTTTCATAGTGTAATGAAAAAAGCAGACCCCATAATCTTACAGTTAGACTTGTCACACAGAGATTGTTGCCATTCACCCATGGGGGAGAAACCACTGGGGTCTATAGCATGCTTTGTCCCCAGTAAGCCATGCCCAGAACCTTGTGGTACTGGCAGAAGGAAGAGCTCCACAGCCTCTGCATCCAACATTTTGACCACACAGTTTAATGGTAGACTTGCATCTACTCAACACTTTGAGAACTGTTTCTGGATAGAGCAGAGTCAAGTATCTAATGTCTGTTTTTCTTGATTGAAAGCTGAGAGAAAAAGGGGGACCACATGTGTTTGAAAACATTGTTTACTTTTAGTTAGCTGGTAATTCCACTTCCATCCAGAATCTTTCCTAGTGTTCTGCAAACATTCACACTAGCTGCTTTATAGCTAAAAAAAAAATTAAAAAAAATTAAAAATGCCCAAGCATGACATACGTCTACACACACAGAGATATCATTTTTGCAAGAAAATTTGTGAAAATTCACATCATCTTTCTGAAGGAACTGTTCAAGCAACCAGATGAATAAGGGGCTGAGAAATCTATGGAATTTCCATAAAACAATCAAGCACACAAGTATAGTACAAGACTCTGCTCTCACAGCAGAGCAGCCAACAGCAAGACAACATCCATTTACTAGCATAGGATGTTAGAAACTGAAATGCAGTATTTTTAGGATCACTGAAATGGAAAATAAACCTAAAAATACACATTAAGGTATCCTGTGCATCTTCAGAGCTGAATCTCCTGGAGATCTTTGTATTTTACATGCCTTTCTCCCCAGATACAATCTATTTCCCCCAAGTACTTGACAATGTGGGCAGGACTTACTACATAAGGGAGGTGTTTGTGGCATTTACAACATTTACAGGAAATTACTTACTGCTAAAGTGTTTTTAGTGGTGGCTATTAGATTGCTGCTATGTGGTAACTATGTGGTAACAACTGAAATGTTGTTCCTATGCCATACAATCTCTGCACATTACAACCTATAAAAGATTAATTATAAAGGTGTGCTGTAACTTCATCACAAGGTAAAAAAAAAAAACAAAAAACTTGCTTTTATGGTAGCCTGGGTTTTGTTGCCTACAGATTTTATGGTAACCATCAGATCTAAGATTAAAAAAATTCATTTATATATGTCAAAAAAATTAAATACTGTCTGGAAAAACTTTGCAGTCAGGAAAAGACAGCAAATGCAAGGAGGGACATTATGAAGTAGGTATTAGTGTATTGGCAACTACTCAACACAGAAGATGAGCTGAGAGCATATTTTTCATGACTGACTGTGGGTACTAGAAAGTAAGTTTTGAATTTACATTTCATGTTCGTTTGCTTAATTCAGTAAATTGATCTGATCTCTGGAATAGACTTATTTCACAGCAAAGAACTCTACCTTGTCCAAAACCCTTCCAGGTACATTTACTCTATTGCTCTGCCAACAGGATCTAATAATTGATTTCTTAGGAAAGGAGCTGAAGCCACAGGTGTTCTGAAAAAAATCAGCACTACAGGAAGGCCTCCTCTGCCTTCCTTATGTAAAAAGATAATTAAATAGTGGTTTGTCTTATGCTGTTTGCAATGTGAGCAGGAGTGATGCCATAAAATTCAGTCACTGAAAGAACCCTCTGACATCTAAGTTTGAGAAGGCAGGCATTCTTTATCTCAGTGTTGGATGCATGAGAGATAGTACAATCTAAGTCATGTCTGTTGCCACTCATGTTCTACACAACTTTGAGAACTAATAGATACATATCTATAAAACTCATTGTAATAAACATCAGATTTCCTGGAGAGGAGGAGAATATCCTTTTGTTAGTCCCTTCTCTGACACATGCATAACATTGGGCAAGTCTAGCTGGTCTCAGCCAATTCCCATTTACAAAACCCTTAGCTCCTTGAGTTTGCTCTCCTTTTACATGCAAAAGGCATGGACGGAGCTTTGATGAGCCCAAATTAATGTCATATTGTTTAGTGTCAGAAAAGAGGCTTCAAGAGTCACAGAAGCAGGGCTGGGCTGCTGTTATCTCAGTCCAGGATGCTGGCTGATAGTTTTGTGGTTAGTCATTTACCCAAGAATGTGGGTTTCCTACAGCACATGGTTTCACAAAACAGAATTTAATTTCAGTATACATTATATGAAGTTGACTCACAGTTACAACAAAAATATATGTTTAATTCTATAGCCATCAGTATGAAACCTTGTTTTGCTTAGGAGATTATGGATAAGAGGTGAGTTTCTTGGAAATACTGTGCAGAGGGAGCTCTCAGACAATAACCAAAAGAATAAAGTTACATATAACTATAATATAATATACAGAATATAACTGTTGTTTCCCAACAAAAATGTAGCTAGCACCAGCTAGCAACAGCTCTGAGGAGAGGTCAGAACCAAAGCTTGACCCCCTGAGTAATTCTCAAGTGTTGGCAACTGTCCACCTTGATGCTGACACCTTCTTACATCCTTAGGCTACGATAGAGTATACTGCTTCAAAAATCTCTCTAAGCACTGGAGATAACTATGCCACTGTGGGAAAATAGGTGCCAAGCAGCCTGCATTAAGACTGTCAAACTGGTAATCCAGCTCCATCTGGATCCTGAATGTTTTTCCATCATCATATAACAGTATAAGGTTCTTTGCCATCTGGCTTCTAAAGCAACTGCTGTCATAAAAGCAGCACCCAGCTGGTCCAGGGTCAGGATTAATTTGTTATTGGGAGATCTCCATTTTTAGGTGCCCAGCTTGATTAATTTTTCTTGCTGACTTCTTATCAAAGGGAGCTGTGAGCACTTGTTACTAAGATACTGGCAAATTCTGGCAAAGCCTCTCATGGTACTCTGGGCCCAGGGTCAGTGTTGCAGCAGTAGAGTAGAGCTGGAACAGGAATTCTTACAGCATCTCGGCCTGGGGTTACTGCATACACTCAGCTCAGGGGCTTATTAGGAACTCAAGCACTATTGTCTTTTTTCTAGTTTTCATTGCTGGCTTTAGAGAAAGCAATATAAACCAGAAAAAAAGAACATTCTTTAAATGCATTACATTTGGGTTCCAGCTGTGAAAGTATTGATAACTAATCATTACTTTTGAAAACTTTTGTCTGTTTGATTTCATCTTTTGGCTGTCATCAGTCCTTCCATGGTCTCAGTATTGTCTGTCCTTTTCCCTGAGCTTTCCCCTGAACATATCTGGCTCAAAGGTGTATGAAAGCAACTCAGGGAATTGTAATGAAGACAACTCAACCTCAGTGAAAGAGTCTCCTTGGCCTCACAGGAAACTGAGAGGTGGAGCAGTAACACAAGCACAAGTGCTAAAAGAGCCATTAGCTCCAGCTACTGGAACACTTCATTTCTCATTTTTTATTCTTATTTCTTTTCAAGTCATTTGTAATAAAGCTGCAGCTTGAAGTGGAAGAACTCACCTTAGCTGTAAAGCTTCATTGCAAGGCAGCAAATTGCACTGTAGCAGAATATCAACCTTATCTAAGATTCATGGAATAAATTATACATACTGCATTGCCTTAAAAATGAAACCAGGTGAAATATTACTGTAATTTAAAATCTAAGTGGACTTTTAAAGCAAGATTTAAAATTTAATACTATTTAAATATTGAGCCGATCGGAAAAAATAATTTTGAGAAATGGTGTTCAATAGGAAAATAATCTCCATTCAGAGAAAAGACAGCCCCAAATTAATTTTGTCAGAAGAACAAACCATAAAGAAACCTATTCACTGGGCAACTCCCATCAAGGAAAGTGCATAAAACCACAGTCACACGAACGTGTTAATGTCTCTTAGTGCAAATTTATGCTGAATTAGGAATTTAAGGGAATGCAAGGCAATTTAGTTTACACGATGATAACAGAGACATTTTAGGCAACATTGACTGTACTAATTGTGTTTGATTTTTTTTTTTAACAAAACAAAAGCAAACAATTACTATTGGTAGCTAATGCATGACTTTGTGTGTGTATTTTTAAAAGCACAAATCACAGTGGTGACCAGCTCCTAGCCACAGGGTGGCTGATGCCTGTTCTCAATTGAAGTGGTATTTTAGCCCACATCCTCCAGCAATCATTCCCTCTTGTCATAACAAAAGAGATGCCTCAGTGAGACCATGTCAGATTCTACCCTTCATCTGCTAGTTAGTTGACCAGATCAAGGACCAAACTGGGAAGATGTTATTTCATCTTACTAACATGGTATACGTGAGTCTGCACATAACAAGGCTACCAGAGTCTCATTTTACCTCTTGCCTCTATGAATATTGCAGTAATTTATGGGCACAGTTTTCCTGCTTAATAATTACTGACCATCTTGCTGTTCACATAACAGCATTGTCTGACTCTGATAAGGATGGTGGTAGAATGTTTTGGCTAGCAGAACAGAGATTTGCCCAAATACATTAGTGAGGTCATCTTGAAACTGATCTGAAATCATGCTTTGGTTTTAATAGCAGCATTACTCAGAGTGCTTCATAATCTATGTGTGCTCCAAACAAATATGTAATAAAGAAGTCTGGTGAAGTTAACCAGGCAGGTGGCTGAAATGCTCCATGTGAGATGGATTGGTAAATGGATAGCTAAGGACAGTGATGGGTGTTCCAAAATGTAGAGAAAAGGGTAGTTGATTGCAAGTTTAGATAGAGAATGAAAGGTATTATAAAAAGAAATATGGGATAATATAAACAGAGCCCCTAATCCAGCAGAGTGCAAATCCTTTTTCTTAATTGGTTTAGAAACTGTGGGCTGTAATGTGAGACAGAGGGCTCTCAGCTGCTTTTCCTCTTTGCTGTCTGGAATCACATTCAGTGAGAAACTATAGCAGAGCTGGCAGTTCCTTCTCTGTAGGGGCACTTGGAGCTAAGCTGCTATTGAGACTAATAAAATTACATGGGATTATAGGATTGCCACTGATACACAGATTAGGGAAATCCCAGAGGGAATTGCATCTTGGGATATTACAAAGGGGGTAAATATACCAAGGCCCCAATTACCCAGAAGTCAAGGGGTAAAACCATAGTTGGATTTGGGTTAAATTTTGGATTTGTTGGTCCCCAAAATCTTAGAAAATACCACTTGAACTCATACACAAGGATCTCCACCCAGAAGCAGGAGAATAATTCAAGAGAATTTTAAATACCCTGTTTGCTCCACACACAATGCTCCAGTGTTGTACTGAACAGTCTGAGGTCAGAGACAAAAATGTGCATTTCAAATTGCTCTCCTGCAAAAGTACCACTTCAGTGTAGTAGTTTGAAATGAAGGCACAACCTAGATTTAGATTTCATACAGTCCTTGCTTTCTCCCTTGCTGTGTATGCACAACATAAAAAGACACTACCCTGAAACAGAATGATGTCTCTTGGGTGGGTACTGAATACCACAAATAAATACCACAGTTGTGAGCCCAGTCCTTACCTCAATTTATGGCTTTACTCTGTGCTCCCAGAAGACTGATCTGGGTTAATACAGCTTAGTATGAATGTATATACTATAGGCATTGAGCTGACACTCCTGCTACCAGCTTCCTGCTACAAGCTTTTAGTGAATTATACTCTTAATAGCAGCATAAGGTGTCTAAATGCAAATGTCTTAATACCAGCTCACTACCAGTCATGTAAAAGGTCTGCATTAGTGTAACTAATCAACTGGCTAAAGTTACTGGGCTATAGTTCACATTTAACTCTTCACATTTATAGATTTCATACATATTCTTCTTCCCTGTCTCATTGGCAACGAAACGATAGCATGGTGTGAGGTTCTTTGTCTCAAACAACAGTTGGCAAGTGGAATATTGTACATACACTCCTGATAAGCACAGTGACTGAAAGTCAGGTGAGGAGTCCCACCCAGCTAAAGGCAGCAGTGAACTGGTGCCCCTGGCCAGCTGGCTAGTGACCCTTGGGCTGGATAAGGGCCAGTCCAGACAACAGCTCTGGCGTACTTACAGTGGGACAAGAAAAACATTGCCAAGTCTGAATCTGCCACGGGACAGGTAGGAAACACTAGGGGTATATAAGGAACACTTCTGTGCACATTCTTCAGCCACCCAGGACCAGACTGCTGGCCTGCCTAGGGCAGGTCCACCACCCCAGGAAGAAGGATCATTGGGTGTCATGGGATCCTCAGGTGCTGATGCTCGTCTCTCTCACTCTCCCACTCTCTCTTTCAACAGACTTGCCACATCTTTACCAGGTCACTTCATATTGATGTCTACTAAACAAAGTTTTCTAGTTGCACGCCACCCTTCATGGTTGGACTTTGTTCTTGAGGAATCTGAATATTAAGTTACATCAACCATTGGGTGGATTGTAACACGTGGTATTTACATTATCCCTCTGCCCACCTACAGGACAAACACCTCCAATGCTGCTGAGCAGAATTTGCTTCCATAACAATAGTGAATAGAACTCTTCAACAAGGCCTCCCACCTCCTGTTCTAGGTTTTGTCTAGGTATCTTAATAAACTATTCCCAGCTCCTGAGTTCTAGAGTCAGAAGTTAACCTGAAATATACAGGTGAACTGTGATTATCCCATAGCAATGGCTCATGGCAAAGGTAGGAATAAAATTTGACTGACAGAAAAAATGGTGCTCAATGGACAACACTGCTGTAATCCAGTTCTGGCAGCTGAATTTGAATTTCATTCAGGGACCAACCTGGATTTCCTAGGTTTCCTAGAAAATACAGTGCTTTCCAGCTACTGCAAACAGGGGAAAGAGTTGTCAGGATATGGTTCTGAGAAATAATTCATTGATGAAGGATAAAATGAGACAAGTTCTTTGAAGTGAGTGCTAATCGAATCATGGTCCCTACATGAATAAGTCAAGGGCTCTCTACGTTCTAGACATCTGCTCCCAGGTTGATGGGAGGTTTGCAACAAGGTCAAAAATTGGCCTCTTGGTAGCAATTCTATTGTTTATTAGCTGATTACCTCACTATTGACAGCTCAGAAGGAAAATGGTTCCCCCTTCTTGTACTGCTGGTTTACATCTTCTGTTGTTCTTTCCTTTTCCTTTAAGGGGGCTTTTCCCTCTGATCTACATTTTTTTTCTCTTTACAATGACTTCCAGCTACTAAAGTTACCAGTTTCTGCTGAGGCTAAGACTGCGTTGTGAAGCTGATGAATTAATACCCTAACATACTAAATGCAGAGGGAATTTCAGCTCAAATACAGGTCAGACTGCCTGCACATTCAGAAAAAGCTTTGGTCTCCAAATCCTTGCTATTTTTTTTTTCCTTGCTACATTATGTGACCCATTGCAAAATAATACCTCTACAGATCTGGGGCTGAAAACACAGTATATTGATAAAATTTATATTACCCTTTTTTAGCAACCAGAGAGCTATAACTTATTTTTATTTGTAGCAAAACTCAGGTTCTGAAAGCACTCCCTCTAGTAGACAGGGCATCCAAATTTACTCAGCAGACTGGGATTCTATACCCCAAGATTAGATGAAACAGAGAACAGTTTCAATCAGTCTTTGTTGTGAATACTGAATTTTAAAAAGGGGGTTGAGTGGGTGAAAACAGAGAACATGAGTCTACCAAACACCTTGAACATCCAATCTAACTTAAAAGTGTGGTGGAAATATCTGACAGCAAGACCAGACTGCTGGAGGATGTGTGGATGGTTTAGTGGTTATGGGTTGTAGGGTGGACTGTTGGACTTGATGATCTTAGAGGTCTTTTCCAACCTTGATGAATCTATGGAACAATAAACTATAATTTTAACATTTTGAGTCCCGACATAAACATGTAAACCAAAATAGCAATTAATATATTTTGCTGGCTACTGCACTTAAATACCTGAGAAACTTAAGTTTTATATGTGAACAAATATAGCTACTCATGCCTTCCATGTTACTACAAGTAATTCTGTTTCAATTGCATTGCAATTAAAAGTTTTACAATGAAGGTCTCAGAAAGAAGGGCTATTGAGTTAGCTTCCCTCCACAGTATACCTCATAGCATCTACAGTCTCTTGCTTAGGTATATATAATATAGATATGTGGAGAAGCCCTAATAACCTCCTGATTATGCTCAGATATTTCCATAGCCCACAGCCTCTCACCAACTCATGTTCCCCCTGCCATATGGAGTGCTATTCTCCTCCTTCACCAAGACACAGGACTGGAGACCTTGCTTGCACAGCCTTCTCCTACAAGTACTGACTGGCATGCTGCAACCAGGCTCCTCTCCAGTGACCCCAGTTTCACCCCCTGCCCCCCCTTCATACCTAGTTTAAAGTTCTGTTTATTAGCCCTGCTATCTCCAGTCCTAAAACCCTTTTACCTCTGTGAGGTAAGCTATTTCCATCTCTTGTCAGAATGAAGAAATATATCTACAATTCAAGAGTGGGCAAAAATTTCATTTTGCTGCCAGATAGATATAGCTTTAATCTTGGTTATATATGAGAAGAGCTGAAGTTTTATGGTTGTCTAAACAAGGGACTATAAACTCTGAGAATAGAAAAATAATGTAATTCAAATGAGTACAGAAGGTCAATCAGAACTAAGAGAAAAGAGGAGAGAAAAACTGATTTAATTTAAGCAGCATTAGAGGGCTAGATATTAAAAATGTTATTTCCCTGGTGCTTGACTAAAAACTGCCTCGTAGACATGCAAGAATGTTTCTCATAAACACAAAAGATGTTAACATGTGCATGGAATTTCAATGGAAATTCCCTCAGATCAAGGTTTCTAAGAAGAAAATTATAACTTTAGGGTGTTTCTATAGCTCAGGATTCACAAAGGGCTCAGCAGACTCTCTTCAAATGACTCTTTAAACATCTCTGGTGAAAAGTTGAATGTTAGAAACCAGAGACCTCCAACATCATCAATCATGTCTTGATAGTGTTGTCCTGTAACAAGAACAGAGAACCCTGCATTTTTTATATATAACTCTAAGAGTGCTTTGGGATCTTAAACATTGAAGATATATTAAGGAATGACCCCAAAGCATTTCACAAAATGATATATCTGTCAAGAAGCTTCATCACATGAGTGCATTCTGAAATTCAGCAACTGCATGGAAGTCTTTAGCACCACAAGATGGTAGTTCAGGAGAGGAAGTAAAGGCTATTGTAAGCAAATGAAACTGAGGAGATGAAGTCTGCATGGCAGAAAGTAATATTCCAAATTCCAGCCTGATTAGGTCAGTTTTTAGACTCACCAAGACCACATTGGGATTTTTAATGAAGAAAAACATTTCAGGAGTGATTCAATGCATTAATGCAGGTACCCACTGCCAGTACACGTGGCCTTCACTATTCTGTCTAGTTTCCAGCTACTGCTCCAGAAGACTATGGGGCTAGAAACCCACATCCTTCACAGCAGCAGCTGATGTCCAGGCAGAACATCATAGAGATCTGAAAAATTACCAGATGCTAAATCCCAGCCCACACGTCTCACCTAAAAGGTACTACAGCTGAAAGCATACTTATTGACCTAACACTGTCAAGAGACAAGTAGAACTATCATGTGGTAGTCTGGTGCTATATTTATGGAAAGAAGCAGACTAGGGAGCATCAAACCACCATTTTACCAGTCATGTGTGGTGTCAGTTCTCTGTCACACAATTCTTCAAGTCTGGTAAGCCCCTGTTTACCCCAGGACATGCCACTTCCTTTGCATTGCTCAAGAGAGGAAAAGAAAGAGATGGAGAAGAAAATGTTCTACCATTTATTTGCTCAAGAGCAGGGGCAATGAATATATGGGGGAATATACAATTAATATTTGCCTCATGACAATTTTTTGCTATAGTGAGAGATGGGAATCAATGTGTTAAAGCATGTTTATATTTTATACTTCTATGCTTTTAAGCAATATTAACAAGTCTAATTCAGACCCTTTAAACAGAATCACAGAACTGACGTGCTTGAAAAAGACCTCTAAGATCACCGTGTCCAAACATCAACCCCAAGAAACCACTCCACCACTTCCTTGGGCAGCCTGTTCCAACATCTGATACTCTTTCAGTAGAGAAATTCTTCCTGATATCTAGTCTAAATTTACTCTGCTGCAACTTCAGCAACTATTTCCTCTAGTTCTATCATTATTTACTTGAGAGAAGAAGCCAAAACCCACCTCACTACAAGCTCCTAATCATACGTAAGAGTGAAAGAGCACTTAGAAACTTCTAAAGCTGGGCACTGTGAACACAACAGTCTAACTGCTTCGTTAAAATATAAAACTTCTCAAGCAAATTAATGGATTCATGGATAGCAAGGACTGAAGAGATGAATCATTATGCTCATCAACTCTGACCTCCTGAATATAACACAGTCCAGAGCATTTCACCTAACTATACCACCGTCAAGTCTAATAATTTATAGCTGAACTGTGTCATCTCTTTTAGAAGGAAGGACATCCAATCTTGATTTAAAGACTCTAGGCAATTAATTTACCACATCCCTTTACCATCTGTTCCTGTGGTTAATTACCTCCAGTTAAATGTGTAGCCTATTTGCTGTCTGATCTTTGTTGACATTAAACTTTCATCTGCCTCTTTGTGTGGACATGATGGCTCATAATACTTTGCCATTTCCCATGTATTAGGACAGAAATGTGATGATTAGACTGGAAATTTCAGGTTTGGATTTTTGCTTTGATTTCTCCTGTTGAAACCTTCACACAAGAACTATTAAAGCATTGGCACAAGACACTATAATATTTCATTTTGGAGCAATTTCAATGACTCTGTGTTAATGGCATATAGTATTCCAGATTTTGAGGAATAAAAATATTATGTGCTCTTCATCTGTTTGTTTAAAGCTTTTTTTCCTAATGGAGGCCGTACTGTGCTGAAGTGTGGAAGCAAGAGTTTGATCTACTAGCAATGAGAGCTGAGAGTTTTAATTCTGCTGCCCTGCTCCCAGTCTGCTGCTGCTGCAATTTGACCTGTGAGCCAGGGGAAATCACCTCACTCAGTCATAAATAGTTATGGGGACTGTTACGAAGTGCATAGAGATTTTTGGAGCTGGGTTGGTTGAACCACACTTTAAAACAGGGTCTGCTTGATGGTCCCACCTGCGTAGGGTGCCCTGCCACATCTCCAGAGCTGTCCAACCTCCTTGTAGGAATGCTCATCTCACAACCAGGATCAGTTCCCCCAGCAGACACTGCTCCACTGCCCTTTCCTACCTATCAACAGAGCTCCATATAGGGATGCTACATATGTGACTGCAAATTTAGGGCTTCCCAATTACTTTGCAGTCTCTCCTCTCCTGGCCTGAGGTGCAGTATATGCTTCTGAGTGAAGCAGCAGCCCTCTGATTGCACACACTGGTGCTGCTTGGCTAATGCAGTTCAAATTCATGCTCTTTGTCACTACCCAGTAACTTCTACATACAGACAAAATCCTGGTGATAAAATCAGCCATCCTATGATAATAAAGGCTCTGTTCCTTTCCACAAAAGGATCTCCAGAATGCACAAGGAAGGGCCAGTGCCTTCTTCCACTGCCAGATGCTGTTGTGCTATCCCTTCTGTTCATGGAGCAATTAGCACTGAGCTCTGGCAGTGTACCACAGACAGCCAAGAACTGGAATGTAGGGAGTTAATTGCTTCATAATCCTCCTTCTTTCAACAGCCATGGAAGCTCCTAGACCTCCTTCAATCAGGAGCCATAATTAAGAGAATCCTTTCTTGAGCCTAATTAACAGCTAAGAGCCGAAACCCAACCAGGTAGCTTTAGGGAGATGCTTGCAAGATGACAGGAAGAATTTTTTGATGGAAAAGGAACTTCAAACATCCACAAAATTATTACAGTGTTAATTATTATTATTAGTGTTAATGCAAATGGAGACACACCAAGGAAGTCCACCAAATTCCTCTTTATTTTAATTCTCCTCTCCTTTGAAACTGTATAATCTCAAGTTTTATTCCCCTGACCTCAGCTTTTCTAAAACCAGCTGGAGTATGTTGGATACAAGCCACATTATCTGAATCAAGATAAGTAACTGGAGAAGACTGCCACACAGAGGTTATCTCATGGGGAGGCAGGTTTGCTAAGTCATGAAATAAGTAAGAGATGCAAGTAGTAAGAATTTTTCCTCACTGCTATCCTGTTTTACCCTTCACAGATAATGTATTCCCAAGAGACATCAGACACTGTGATCCTCAGCCATATTTATGCTTACATTGTTCAGACAATAGCAAAAGGTGAAAAATGCTTTCTACATAAAACACAACATGAAAAAGCACTTTCCTTGAAAGTTCTGTTTACTCAGTTGAAGTTGCCAAATAGCATCTCAGAAACATGTGAGAGTGCTAAAAACCTGTGGCTAGAGAAGTACATTGCATATCTAAACAAGGATTGACACTGCATAGCAGGATTATCTGCAGCAGAAGTTAATGAAAAATTAAGTGCTTGGATAGTAGCAGTACTTGAGTGGTCAGCAAGGGCTCAGTCCTCAGTTCTATGACCCAAATGACCCTGTTAGTTTGCACCATGCTGTGTTGCAGAGCAGACCTGGACCAGGACACTGGACAAGAGAGCACTGGTCAGAAAGGAGCAGAAATAGCTTAAAAATATTGCTGTACTTCTGTCTTGCATTGAATTGTGCCAGGCACACAAAAGTCAGGCAAAGATATCTGGCCATTATGCTGCACTAAGAACAAAACTTGCTTTGATCCATATTAAATTTGTGCTTTATTATTTCATCAAGAGCTGCTGGAACAGGGTGCAATGCATTATCTCTTGTCTATTCTCTATTACTTTGCACTTTTCAAATTTAGTTATTCATCTGGCATAGATTCTCTCATTCCTCTATGCTGTGTCTTCAGTAATTTTATTGGGCTCTTGTCTGGCTTCGTCCCTGAAATGCCATTTAGAAATGAAGCATCCCAAACAGAATGCAGTTGTTTAGCTGGAGCTATATCACCAATCAATGTAATCCTACTTAAATATTTTCTACACTATTTTCCTTCCCTCTTTCATAGAATCTGACATTCTTGTTGTTGTTTGTTTGTTGTTTTTTTGTGTGGTTTGTTTTTTAATAGCTCTTCACACAGATGTAATAGCTTCATTGACTTTTACTTTTTTTTTCTTTTTTTTCCCCCCCAGAGAGGCTGCAGCAAAGCAAAACATAATCCCTGCCATGTCCACTCATCACACTTAAGTGTAGTTTAAGTAGTTCTTTCCAAGGTGGCTTGCAGATCTCAGTGCTAAATACTCTGATGTCAGGTCAGCAAATTACTCGGAAACCTGGGACTTACAGGAGGTCTATGGTCACTGTCTCTCTATTCTGCTTTCCTTCCCTTCTCCTCCCCCAACCTTTATCCAAAATATTCTGTCAGTGATTTCTCTAACAGAGGATTTCCACTCCCTCCCTCAGCCCTAGCTCCCAGACAGGCAGTATTAGCAAGAGGTCAAAAATATGGCCCAACTGGAACTGGCTCTGGAGTAGGGTGGTGAGAATAAGCAGAGAGCTAAAATACATGGGTATATGGGAAAATCAAAGGAATTGCAGTTGCTAAGTAAACAGAAAAATAAACTGAAGGGAGTCAAGATAACAGAAAAGATGAAAGAAAAAAAAAAAAAGAGTAGGTAGATATGACAAGCAGCAATGTCTCAACTTGAAGCAAGGGGAAGTTTAAAAGGGCAATATAATTTCTTAACATTAGGAATGGAGGAGAAGTGGGATGCATTGAATGCAGAGGTCTTGGAGTCTCAACCATTCTTTAAGAAGAGGCAAGACAGGCAGGGGAAGATGGGTGGAATAGACCCTGTTCAAGTTATGAGTACTCAAGATCTCTTCCCCCCTCTCTTTTCTGTGATTCTGTACATGTGTTCAGCAGCATTTTACCTTGTTCACAGCTGATATAACACAGAGCTCAGCATTTACACAGGGTCTTACAGCTGCTGAAGATAAATCAGTGGCAACAAAGAAGTAAGAATGGAATAAATGAAAAAAATCCTCATGTGAATCCTGGGTGCCCCACCAAATCAGTAGCAAATGCGCTGTGTATCTGCAGTGGCAGTGCACAGTTCCAGCAGACCATTCATTGTTCTAAGGAGGGTTGTTTCTTACTCTTGTTCACCCCTTGGTGATACTGATGATCTCTTCCCTCCTCTACCCTCTGCCAACCCCTGTTTGCACTGCAGGATGTTAGGTGTCTGCAGCACTAACTATGAGAAGGATTCTGTCTCAAGTTGGTCTGCTAAGTGTTACCCTAACACAAAATTAACAGGCAGGAATAGAAGGTATTAACATGAAGAATTATTCCCAGCTGCCTATGTGTATCAAAATACAAGTCAGACAAGAGCCCAGCAAAATTATTAATGGCAAAGAAACAAGAATGGTAGAGTCTATGCCAGATGACATTAGAAAAATACTAGAATTTGGAATACTAAATTTGGAAAGTGCAAAAAGAACAGCAAGAGGAAACCTCTGCATCACAATAGCATCTCTAAGTATAGTACTATCTTTAAGTATCTTCACCACTGTAAAGTAACTCATACTTTAGAACCAATTTATGCATATATATCCACAACATATCTGAAATATGTAAGTATTTATGTTCGTATGAGCATTCGTATATACGGATATAAAATAAAAGTCTTCTCAGAGGAGAAATAATCTCAGTGATGTGACTGCTAAAAGCTATCATTAGGAATAATGATTAAGGCTTGGGTGCCAGAGACCTAGACTAAAATTAAAGCACTGGAAGGAGACAACTCCTGACATAACCATACTTTTTATCATAATATCTGTAATTCACGTACCGTAATATCTGTAATTCTTATCTTCAGCCACCTACCCACTGTCTCCAACTCACCCTCCACATCCTCACCTGAAAAGAGCAGGAACTATTGCAGGAACTGCTGAGCACCTTATTATATGTGTTACCAGGCACCAGCTATTCAGGAATCTAGGGCCTTTGAGCAAGATCTTATAGTTCAGTAATTGTAGTGCCATTTAAGGTCACATACTTAGCTCTGAAAGAAGAGTAAATTACCTCAGGGCAACAAGACATAGCCTGAAGCAGTCTCAATGGAGCAGTTCACCTGAGGTACTCTGATGCAAGGAAAGCACTAAGCCCAAGGAAATGGCTGTTAGGCTCTACAGATACAAAGCAAACTAGGACAGAGCTAAAGGAAGCAAAACCATTGTTAATTAACAACGTTCAGGACCAAATAAATGTTTGAGCTCCAAAGCTTCTAGAGTTTTATTAATTTCCTGATGCTACAGGGGTGTAAACCATTACAACAGTCCCTCCTGAAGAAATTCACCTGCAGATCCTCACAGAAAGGTGGTAAAACAGCTCTGATGGAACAAAAGACAATGTGCTACTTACTACACGGAGTTTCTCATCTAATAATTTCTGTTTTACTGCCAAATGGTAATTCATATCCCACTGATTCTGAGTGTCCAAGGGCTAGTTGCAATATTTCCTGATAAGCCCAGCAAAACCAGTTTTTAGGAGTGTATTTCAGGAGACAGGGGATTATGGCATCTCTATGCTCTTCCTCACAAAATTATAAACTGGGGATAAAAGCAGTAACACAACACTCTTGGTTTACTGCTTCCTCCACCTCTTCTAAAAAACAGCCCTCAAAAAAGCATCACATTGGGAATAACCCAGTAAATGATGCTGGTGCTGTTCCTTTGGTGCTGGATCTGATGAACAACAAACACAGGGAGACAATTCCTGCTGTGCAGTCTGTTCAAAGGTATGGATGTTTCAGGGGTTTTTTTGACAGACAGACCAACTCATGGAGTATTGTTCTTAGCCCATGCACTCTTTTGACACGCTGTTCACTAGGAAGACTGCCTGAGAGTTATTCACAGAGGTGTGTTTATACCCTTTTCACTGTGTGATAATATACATGGAGTACAACTAATCCTTCGAATTGTTTGCCTACGGAATTGTAGGTCATTCAAGTTTTTCAGTGTTTACATCTACAAAGATTAATTTGGTGATCCAAATAATTTGCTGCTCTTCACACAAGTCGAGACAAAATCCCTTTAAAAGAAGTGAGCCTCTGCATGGAGAGCTGCCTCACCAGACAGAAGACTCCCCAGCAGACAGATCGTCTCACATATTGATACAACATCTCAATGCAAATATCATATTGCAGTCTAGGGACAACACACACAACAAGTGTTTTGTGGCTTTCTGAAAATCTATTTGATGTGATCCATCCCTCCTCTCATTCCTTCTGTTTGTGCACGGGAAATGTGGTTTGTTTCCTTTCTCTTGCTGGATGCTTGGAAAAATAAGAGATAAAGGTTTGAAAAACATGCCACACACCAGTCATATTAGCTGCCCTCAAAAGCTATAAAATGGCCTTATTATTCTTCCAGAATATTTATATTGCAGCCTAGAGGCTGTAGCTAACAGCAGGGCTGTACAAAACTGGACTGTGTGCCAGCCATGGTGTAACTGCATATGAATACACAGCCCGTTCTCCAGTGAGCTTGGGATCCACACTGCAACCTCTCGTCTGTGACAGAATTCAAGATATTTTTTTCTTGTTCAAGTGCTCTTGTGAGACAGGGAAATTCTACACACCTTCAGGTCTGTCACTGCAGCCAAAACCCTGGATAGTTCTGATAGGAAATCACTGCAACAAAACTCAAGGTATATTTGTATGAGACGGGAAGCTGGTAATTAAAATTTTTACAAAATCTGTGAGTTGATTTTACCCAATCTCACAGATTTCTTACAGTTGTACTCTTTATACACATTTTCTATAGATATGTATGACTTTGAATAAGTAGGCTCTTCTGAAAATTAGCTCCGGGTCATATTTAAAGTAGACATGTGTTCACAGTGTATGTTAAAAATATTATGTATTTCAAGCTAAAGTAAGAAATCAGGGAGTTTTCTGCTGCAGAAAAAATTATGTGCAGAAGTGGGGATGACTTATACTGGCAAATCCACCTTTCAACATCAGTAGCTTGAAGAACCTCTTCAGGTGGAGGAGGAAGAACCAGAAATGCAAAGTGCAGAGCTGAAGTATTACAAGAAAGACTCCTCACTTCAGCTGAATACCACCTTTTTATGGTGAAAAAAATGTAATAAAATAATAATAAAAAAAATTTTCTCTCCAGATATCCAAAAAGAAGGAAAAACACTGCTCAACAGCAGCTTATGTTAAGCTTCCGATAAGGTACCCTGTCAGGAGTAATAACCTCCCCACATCCAAGGGAAGCTAAAGGCCTCAGGATTAGAGTCAACAAGGTAAATGTTAATTAATGTTTTAAATAATCACATTCTAAGTGCACCAATCACAGGCACCTTACAATATTGGCTTAATCTGCTGTATGTATTGTCTGGAGCTACTGTGATGGTAGTAAATTTTTAAATGTGTATATCTATTTCTGCATGTAATAGTCGTCCCAGTCTTAAACTTCAAAGAAACCAGGTATGTTTTTCAGGACTGGATACCTTCATTTAACTATATTATATAGACAAGCACCCAAGTACCCCCAGCTCCCCAACTCTGACTGCAGTTTGGGGCCCACCCAGGCAAATGAAGAAGTGCACCAGGCTGGCACTCAAAATCAGTGATCACTGTTTTGCCACTGGTTACACAGAAAGCTGCATCCATAACTCAGGGCCCTTCTCATCCTGGAAAATGTGTGTGGGCCAGAGGCATAGCGACAGAGTTAGTTAAAGTTCAGGGACAAGACCAACAAGAGTAAAACCAAACCCAAAATCGCAGAACAACCAGTAAAAACAAGAGGACACAAAGAAGGAAAAGATAAGATAAACCCTTCTGCTTCCAAGTCATAAACATCTCTTATGATCTCTGTATCTCCCGTTTCTCATCTGATAAGTATTACAGATGCCAAGCCCACACCCCTCTTCCCTTCAGTGATTAATGTGCTACAGTATTTCTGAAAGCTTTAAGAGCTCTCCCCCTGGGCCGCAACATTTGAAAAGAAATGAAGCCTGGTGATTAATAATTCCCTGGGCTGAGTTTTTGTTTAATAACTATTCTGTCAGTGATAGATCTAAAGGGTGAGGGTGTGGATGTGTGTGCATGTGGAGGTAGTAATCTGATTGTGGCCAGGAGGTTTGACAGGTTGGCATTACAAAGCAGCTCTTTAGCAATGGCTGGGAAACCAATGTGACAAATAATTCTGTTCTCTGCTTCTCCTGCCTACCCCCTCTCAGAGATACCTCATTAGACTTGAGCCAGCCAGTCTCAAACTATGATTTGGGAAATATTTCCTTCTTGACATTCAAGAGAACAGTTCCTTACCTGGGGAAAATTACACATAAAAATAAATGGAAAAGCATCAATCTGCTAGGAAAATATATTCAGCTTTTTGGATATCTGGAGAGAACATTTTTTTTTATTATTATTTTATTACATTTAAATAGGACTGAAGACTATCATTTGAATTTTTTAAACTAAAATAACTTAAAAGATAACACCATAGCATTTGGATACAAGTGTTACCTTTTCTTTAAATTAAAACAATATTTTTTTTTAATATTTACAGACCTATTAGTAGAGACAGATATGATACATAGCATGAGAAATTGCAAGGCCTATTCTGGGGTGGTTTGTATGTGTGGGGTTTTTTAAACCAACAATCCAACTCTGTGAGCTTTTTAAGAATTCTCAAGCGACATTTCAGGATTAAAAAGAAAGACCAAATTGCAATGGCTTTCCTTTAAAACCAGTTCTCCCTACTGAACAGCACCTTGTTCACTTTTGCTTCTTTAGTCCAGAAAAATGAGAGCCAGCCAAGCCACTAAAGAATAATATTTTCATATTACTCCAAACTTCACCCATGCAGATCAGTTTCAGAAGAAAACAACCACATTAGTGACAGCTTTCCTGAAGCATTTAGAAATCCTAGTGAGTTTAGGGATGGATCCTCCACCTTCCTGCACATATAACACTCTGTCTCAAGGATCTGGTACCTTGCAGCTCTGGATATCTGTCCTCTCCCAGTCACACCAAGTACTACTTAGCCCTCTCCAGAGACACACATCACTTCTTCCACTGCAAATTACCTCCCTGTCAGCCAGGCTAAATGGATCCAACACATTGCACCCAGAATGAGATGGATTGGTTTAGGCAGCTTAAATGAGAGAGTCTTTAGCATGCCAGCTGACCTGTGACAGATGAAATTGTAAAAGTCACAGGAAAGATTCTCAGCAGCCAAGGGTGCCCACCCAGTGCCATACAGGAGCAGTCAGGAATATAATGGTTCCCAGTCCAGCTTCTCCATTAATGAAGCTCACTGCCTTTATAACAACAACAAAATATACATTCAGCAAAACCTTCTAATAAGATTCCCCCACAAATGTATCTACAGGGATATATTCATATTATGGGAGAGATTACGAATTTTGTCCTGGGGGTAAATAACCTACCAAGTAAAATGTGTCATTGTTAGGCCATGAAGAAGAATTAACTACATCACCTTTTCCTAATGGGACATTATAACTGATTGCCTTTCATTTCTGCAGTCCTGCAAGCTCTACTGGGTCCCACAATTCACAGCAGAGTGCTAGAATACAGGTTTTTCCCATATTATTATATGAAGATGAAGTGCTAATGCTGCTCTGAATTACATTTCTATTCAATTTACTAAATCTTTTTTAAGTACTTCCTCCCCATACATAAATTGTTGCTATTATATAGATTCACTAAGGCACCTTGCTGACAATTTTTTCTCTTTTTTACCCTGAATTAATAACAAAATGCAAATCAGTACCAGTGGGATTTTTTTCCTCCCACTTAATACAATACTTGAACAACAGAACATTTAGAGATTTACAATACATATTAATGGAATGTAAACACTCTTCACAGTAAATACACCTTTGTTTTTCGTTGTCTCCTTCTATAACTCACGTTTTCCTACATTGTGCCTGCTCTCTGCACCTTACACACTTTAAAACAAGGCAGCCTCATCACATTCTTTCTTCTCTATCCATTCCTTTTCAGTTGGCAGCAAAATCTACCTCACTACTTAAAGAAACGGGACAATTCATCCCCTCCACCACCTTCCACACTGCACAGCAAAAGCTTGAACTATGGGATCACCTGGATAAATCCAGGAAGCTGTATACAGGAAGCTTTGTCAAGGCTGAATGTCAGGACAGAGACAAAAAGGCTGCTACTCTATAAAATTCTTTAGTCAACAAACCATTGCTGTGGCATCTTTAGTCCATACCATTACAAACAACAACTGACTAATGCTTATTAAGCCAGAGAAACAACAATTTATAAGACTGTGTCAGATTTTTGTCTCATTTACCCAATAAAAGCTATTGGTTGTACATATAAATTCTGTTTTGTCAGTGACACTACTCAATATCTTTTTATTCAATGTTGGAGTAACAGATATATTAAACAACCAAAACCTAAATAAAACCCAACACCTTTTTCTTAAAATCAAAAGATTTCCTAAAATTATCTATCCTAGATTTTACGTGAGAAGAATTTACAAAATAACATTTTTTTCCCCAAGAAGCACTTTTAGCCTTTTAACGGGAGTATGGTTTTGCAGACATGATGAGATAGATGAATAAATGAAAACTGTCATCTGCACCACCATCTTCTCCCTGGAACAGCCCAGGCACACAGCACTGGTAACCATTCCTCTTTTCCCAAGAAAGTAGACTTTCCTCCCCTTCTTCCCTGAGGTTCAAGCACTGCTGTCATTATCTTTAGGAATTATCACCTCTCCCTAGCTCTTATCTGACTTATATAAAGCTGATACATGGATCTCAGTTTGGAGATCACTGCCAACTTCAGCATCACTTTGTGGATGCAATTGATTTGGATCCCTCACCCTGCTGAGAGATCACACAGCTCTGATGATTTGTAAACTGTCTTGGAAAAACAAGACCAGAAATAATAGCCTTTTTCCTTGCTTAAGGCTAACCAAAGCAAAAAGCTAGGCTAGCCCATTACCTCCTGTGTCCACAACATCCAAGAGTCAACTTGCTGAGCCCACAGTACTCAAGAAGGAATCTGAAGAAGTTGTCACAATTCTCCAAAGGCAGCCCATTTAAATACATTGTTTACTTCTAACAGGACTTGAATATCTGTGTCAGTAATTTAGGAAGGAGTATTTCTAGGGAGCCCTCGAAGAACCAGTCCAGGACATGTCAGGTACTGTCTACAGTGCTGGAGCACATTAACAGCTCTGAGTGTCAGAAACCAGCACTGGGTGGCAGGCTAGGACAGCACTTAACAGTGACTCCCAGCCCTGGTGATCACTTCTTGGCTTCTCCCAAAGTTCTCACCCTGTCCCCTACAAAAGGATACAAAAGCTTTAGTTGGGTAGTGGTGCAGGAGGAGCCCGAGCACCCAGCAATGTGGACTGCCTCGATCTTCTAGATATTTGTAAGAAAACAGGCAGAGCTCTCCCTCTCCCTGCAACCAAAGGAGGCTGCAGATATTGGCTCACTCTTTTCTCTGTTTAAACCTGACATAAAAACAACAATGCCTTTAAGAGGGAAAAGTGTGACTGGAACTTGTCCAGGCAGCTAATCTTGTGGGTATAATTTTAGAATGGAGCAGTCTGGTAGTCACACACGCTAACAAGCATATCTTGCACTGCATCCCTGCATGATGTAAAAGCAACTTGGGAGACAGCATCCTTCTTCCTCATGAAAACAAGACTAAAACCTTCCCCCATCACTACTAGTAAGGGCAAGTCTAACTTGCGAGGTGGTAGCCTGGCACATATATCAGCCCTCCTTCATCCCTAGAGAGAAAAAGTAATCTGTTGAGCATATATGGCAATGCTTTAGAGACAAAGTCAGCTAATGAGTACAGAGATGTTGCTATCCCCCCAAAACAAGTTGCTGATGCTTTTGTACACCACTGCAATCTCCTTTCTATGTGTTTGGGTGTTGTGTTACAGTCCAGTCACTTTGGCTCCTCCTGGGCCTACTGTGATCCATACCAAGCATCTGCAGACTATTTAAACACACAGACCCTGCCTGAATGCATAAAATGCTAATCTTATTAGATTTCTCATTTTCAGGGTAAAATTGTCACAGAGCTATGCAGCACTGATGCAGATTAGTGGGCTTGCCGGAACAGAGCCCCACTAATGAGTTAATCCAAATAACTCAAATCCCAAATCAGATTTAAAGCCATCTAGACAGAGGATCCACCAAGGATGGGTGAGGGGTAGGAAGGGAGAAGGTCAGCCTTGTTTTGGCAGAAGTAATTGTTGATTAAGTGAGCGGGGATATAAGGGAGAAGTGAGCATGGATTTTTTCCCTTAGTAGAACAAGCTCAGTCAAACTCCAAGGAACCATCCAGCCATTTAACCAATAGCCTAAAATAGATTGAGAAATAATCTGCAGTATCACAATGTATCTGTAAGGAGTATCAGCTTCTGACTTGAGAGATACTTAGCTAAGACACTAGCAAATCTTCTATTGACATCATTTAATCTGCAGTGCTTGAAAGATCTAAGCAACTTCTAGATCTGAGCTTGATTCATACCAGCCAGGAACTTGGAGATGAGGGGAAAGATTGGTAAATGTATTACGTAAATGTATTCTGCTGGTCACCCAACATGCTGAAGACAAGCACAAACACTTAAAAGTAAAGCAAGAAGGGAAACACGCATCTCTCATTATTTGCATTTCAAACAGGTTCTTAAAATGTAACTGCAGTTTGAAGAGTAGAGCTGGCAGGGCTCACTCTTTTTTTTTTTTTTTTTCTTCCCTGTCCTCTTTTAGATGAAATTTCTTTTTTGGTGGGAAAACACAGGAATACCGAAGCTGAAAAATTTCATTAATACATACTGGCTTTGCCAGGCCTCCAGCACAGTTCCACTCTCAGTTTGAGGGAATCTACTCAGAGCCCCAAGAAACACCTCAGACAGCCCAGACAGCAGAATTCTGTCCCAGAATAGGGGAAACCAGGGACTCAACAGAATCGTCCACACCTCCAACAATGGTCCAAACACTAGCTCTCCAGGATAATACTTTCATTTCTCTTTAGTATTTTCCATAAAACATACCCTGAAAGGCCTCAGCCTTGCTTCACAGAAAGAAACATTTTTTGCAATGTTGGCAAATTTCCTTGGACAGAAACGCTGCTTGCTATCCAACAACCTACCAAAGAGTGCCTAGAAAACAGCATGGTTTGCCATTGCACTCATTTTTTTTTCTTGTGAATCCAATTCCTGTACATTCAGTCAGGGAAGTAGTCCAGTGGCCACAGTAGGATGTGGAAACAAGCTAAGCAGTGCTGCTGAGAGAATGCCATTTTCACTGGTAATGCAGCCAATTGGTTAATGGAAATCCCCCTGTCTAGGAACTTTTATGGAACTAATGTTGTATTAAGAAAACCTTCCCAGAAGCCATGTTTCTCAACACATCCCTTACCACTATAGCCTTTAGGAATCCTACCAGCTACCAGAGACTGCAAGCCACTGGTCTGAACCAGAATCTGGAGAAGTCAGTGAGTCTATTGACTTCACAACATCTTGTTCCAGGCCTTGAACAGCATTGCACGCAGACAGAATAGCTTACACATATATCCTTACAACACTCACTGTACACAGAGGTAAGTAGCAAGCAGTGCCTTCAAAAAGGGTCCATTTTTCTTTATCATGTTGAAACTCCATTAAAATGTCCTGCCGATAAGACATGCTAATAGGCTGACAATTTTTAAGCATGTGGTAAATTTTCCAAATCGCTCGTATCTTTTTGACCACTAAAAAACAGATTCCGGTGTAAAGGATGTGAAATAACTAGCACTCCCAAACTTTCCAAATGGAGCTAAGATGCCAGGAACACGCATTTGTGTGCACAGATCCCACTCCTTCCAGAGACAACTGACCACAACAACCTTCCTGCTCCATGATAACAAAGTACTAATAACAACAGCAATCACAGTTTGCCTGCTCAGCTCACCCCAGGAGCATGGCAGCAAATTGATGATCGTTTCTCATTGTGAATTATGACACAGGCACATCACCTCAGCCCTGGAATAAAGCAGCACCTGCCAATCCTGTTAAAACAGCAAGGGGAAAATGAAAGCCCTGCCGTAGCCAATCTGAATCCCTGCTGACTCTAATTACCCAGAGAGGAATTTTACAATTGCTTCCTCCACCAGCTCCTGCTCTGCAGTCTGCAGACTTTGGCTAGTTCTTTCTTTTGTATGCCTAACGCCACTGAGTAGATTGGGTTCTTAATGAGTCTTGACACTAATGGTACAGGGAGACAGAACAATTACAATTCCCCCTCCCATTCGGAGAAAACCCGGCAGGAAATGACCCGAGACCTCACACCCTTCTACCCCAAAGAATCCAGTTATAATGCCTCAGGAGCAGGGCCAGCTGGTGCACAGGCCCCCCCTCCAGCAGCCCTCACTTCACTTCCCTTTTCCATTGTGCAGGTGGCTGGAAACAATTCTTTATGGCCTAATCCATGACTGGCAGGTTGAGGCTAATACAGAAGCCAGAGAAACCTGAGCACATTCGGAACTGAAGGCCAACAAGAAAGAAAAAAAACCCCAAAACCCCATTATTTCATACATGTGCTGGAAAGGTCTAACACAGAGTTGTTGTCTGTTAAGTGTTTAACAATGTGTGTAACTCAGACTGCTTTGAAGTGGAGAGGGGAGACACATGAGCTTCTGTGATTTCCACATTGATTGTAGTACAGGTGTAAAAGAGACTGGAGCTACCCAGTGAACTGTGAGGTAATTACAAGAAGAAACAGATGTTGTCTGTTAATGAGGATGCAGATCCATGAGAAGCATCTTAGCTGGTGAGAAATAAACATGTCCTTATATGAGCAGCGGTCCACAAAAGGTGTCTTAGGTCTATGACCCATGCTGCCACAGTATCTGAACAACTCACAAATGAGAGTATGTTTGCTTCTGTCAAAAGCCCTGCAACAGAAAAAAGCACCAGCCCAAACACACAGGTGGAAAGATGACGCAGAGGACCTAGGACACACACAGTCTGATCAAAGCATAAAATAGGCCCAAATTAGCTTATTTGCACTCCAGAGCTTTAAATATTAATCTATTTTTTGCCTCACCCTAGCAACTCTAAATTCATCATTTCATGTATAATTTAGTATCTTTCACTGCTTTACTACACTATTTTACTATTCTATCAACCTCACTGCTCCTTCTGCTACCCCTCCGGAGGTTGCAAATCTTCTGCTGTTTCTCATGATCTATAGGATGTTTCTCTTAGCTCTCAAAGAGTTCATCTGGCTGTCATGGTCCTTACTCCTCCTCTTCACCCACAAGTAACCACTGCAGTTCTCACCTGATCACCAACTTTGGCCCTGTTACCCTCCCTACATATACCTTCACAGTTTTTCCTGTACACCTTCCTGTACCTTTTCTCCTGAAGCAGCATTATCTGTGGTACCTAACAGCTGCAACCAGCATGAGTGAGGTCTCTAATTACAGTGCTTATGGATCACTACAGTGAGAGGTACTATACACACAGAGTCTCTGAAATACAAGCTTTTAAGCACCTCCTTAGCAACACTTGTTGCTAAACCTATAGTACAGGGAAGTGCCATGTGGTTTATAAGGACTGACTTGCATGGTAAATTAATTCAGCAGTAACTGTATTGCTCAAGGTCTTCCCCTTCCTTCATGACTTTAACCTGCTATAATTAGCGTACTTGTTACCACAGAACAACACTAATATAAAGACAAAGACATCATCTTTAGACAAGGACTACAAAGGATGCTCTCTCATATGGCTGCTTTTCTCTCTTCCACTATGTGGCAGCAAAAGCTGTTTGTAATTCACTGCATCAGTATCTTCTAGGCTTTCTAGCCATGACCTTGCCATCACTCCTTCTGGGGACCCTCTCTCATTCAGCATCTGCCAGCTGTCAGCATGAGACTCCAGGGAAAATTATAGAAGATTTCTGGAAAATTACAAGGGGCAGCAGAAGGGACGATTTGATTTGTTTCCATTTTCTGTGTATAAAGGAGTTAAGGTGCCTGCAGTTTGCCAGCTTCCTGGCTTTCTTTTGCCTGGGTGTTCCTCTATTCTTCTGCCCTTGCACATCACTGCTTTAGTTTTATTCTCTCCGTTTCACACTTTCTCTTTCCATTATGTCATTTTCCTGCTCAAATCCATTCCACAAGAGTGGGAGTGTGACAATGAATCCTCTCCCCTTCTGATGCAGAGGCTGGGAATTATTTAGATACATCAATGTCTTGGGTTAGTTCAGTCGTGTTTTGGAAGTGGGAGGGGCACAGGAGTGGCTCCTGTGAGAAGCTGCTGGAAGCTCCTCTGGCGAGATTCCAGTCCCTGCCCCACCTCTGCTCAAGCCCAGCTAGATATGGCAATCTGAGTGTGCCTCTGAGAGCAACATACTCAAGGAAAGTGGAAATGAAACTGCAAAAATGTGGAAAAAAAGAGACCTGCAGAGCAGAAGGGAGGAAGAGGTGAGAGAGAAATACCAGAGAAAAGACACCAAGGTCAGTGAAGAAGGAGGGGGAAAGGTGCCCCAGCAGAGATTTCCCCACAGCCCATGGTGAGATGGCAGCTGAGCCCCTGCAGCCCATGGGGGAGCACGGGGGAGCAGACCCTGAAGAAGCACAGTGGAGCAGTCCCTGAAGGACCACGGTGGGGTAAATGTGAATTTGTAGCCCCTGAAGTGTCAGAGGTGGCAGATGTGAAGCAGCAGCCTGTGCAGGACTGCAGAGAGGGTCAGATGTGGATCTGCAGCTGTGGAGGTGACTGTTCCCAAAGCAGCCGTGACTCTGTGGGCAGCCCGGGCTGGAGCAGTTCCTGAGGGACTGCACCTCCTGAGAGGGACTCATCCCGGAGGGGTTTGTGAAGGGCTCTCCCATGAGAGGGACCCCGTGTTGGAACGGGGGAAGAATGTGAGGAGTCCTCCCCCTGAGGAGGAAGGAGCAGCAGAAACACCGTGTGGGGAACTGACCCTGAACCCCCCCTGCCCCTCCCTGTGCCCTGAGGGGGAGGAAGGAGTGAAGGGATCCGGGAATGGGAAGAAGGAGGGGGGAGGGGTAGAGTATTGAGATCTGGTCATATTTTCTCTTTCTCCTTGTACATGAAATTAGGGTTTTTTTTCCTTCCCGAGTTGAACCTGTCCACCTTTGCCGGTTACTGTAGTTGGGGAATGCCAACCTCCCTATCCCTGTCTCCATTAAGGAGCCTCTGGGTGCATTTTCTCCTCCCTGTCCCACAGTGGGGGTGGGGGGTGAGCAAGCAGAGTCCTGGTTGGTACTAGTTGGTACCTAGTGACCTAACTGGTCATTATCTTCCTTGACAAGTTTTCCTTTCTCTAGCTGCACTCCCTTCACAAAGACACCTTCCAGACTCCACAAAGCTGTAAATGGATATGCACCAGAAAACACACAATAAACAACTGTGGTTAACCACAAGCAGACAAGACCATTTTAAACATGACTGTCTTTGTCTAGACTTGATGCTAAGTCATGTTTGATGTATACTCACTTTAGATGCTATGAGTAAGTCTGTTTTCACATCCCCACCTGCTTCCCCTACTGATTGAGTACATCATAACAAATACATTCATGATACCTGTGGATCCGATACTCAGGATTCTCACTTTCACTGATTGAGGCATCACTGAATTCAAGCTGGCAGGGTTCCACACTGCAGAACAGAAGTGCTGATCGCTACATCCTGGATTTCTTATTTCATTATTGCCTACATTTTTGACTGATGTATTCGGTTGCTTTTTCCACTTCCTTCCTAAGATCAAGCTGCTAGCATGATTGTCAGGTCACCACTCCACTACAGGGCAACTATACCAGGGCAGTAGCTGAAGTGACCAGTGTGTATTTTTTGTAAAACTTGTTGGAGTTAATAAATCTATATACACACAGAGTATTACTGTTCTTCCCAGAAAGCTATTGGCAAACATGTTCAAAACTACATTCTACCGTTAATTTCGGGAACAGTGTTAGATTTACACAAAGGCCAAACACTGCTTTAGATAGGAGCTCCCAGTTTCTAGTGTTACTTAGCCTGTGGCTGTAGAAAACACCTGAGCACATGTAAGCAAGGACCTGATCGGCTGGCACGGGGTGCTGCTGATTACAGCTGCTATTTCAAGAAGACTTAAGGGAAACACAGATGCACACTCTAGAAAGCACTCATACAATTACAGCTGGAGAAACAGAACCACTATGGAGTATCAGATTGCTCATTAACTTGCACTGCCAAGGTTAATGCCTATATTTTAGCCCTTTCACATATGCACTGTAAAACTCCCTTTGATCGTCCACTTCCCTCCCTCCTCCTGCTCCAGGACTCAAATTAAGCCCTGATTAAACTGTTTTCAATCTTCTTTAAAAACCTATGGACAATTTTAAGTGCAATGATGTTGCACAAATTGTTCTAATTAAAAGAACCCTCTTTTCTTCGTGACTAGAATCATACCCCAGGTGGCAACACCACCGACTAGAAATTCAACAGGTAGTCTGCTTGCCAATTACCTGAGCATCACATCTGCTTTATTCAGCACATTTTCAGTAAGAGTTGGTTACATTGACTTAAATTTGTATAGCTCAATTTATTAATTACTCTCTTAATCCAAAATCTGGGATTTCCACTGAATGACTTCAAAAAGATGTTAAGACAAGTTATATTCTTTGGTGGGCTAATGCCAATCAAGAAGTGTAGCCCCAGTCTCATTCAATCATGCTGTTCATCTCCAGCACTTCCATGGGTTTACAATTCTGGAAGGCATCCTTTCATGCTGGTACTTTCCCAAGTCCCACATTGCTACATATTTTGAATGTTTTGTCCCAATATGGTCTGATTATTGCTAAGTGGAAAACCACTGCCAACAAATTTCATGCAGGCTGGATTTAATATCAGAAGAGGTTGGAGGGTGAACATAACAAAAAATACTTCTACTGCATTATTCTTCAGCTCAAACTAAATAGCAAGCCAGAGGCAGGCTTGGTGCCTATTCTAAGCTCCTTGCTGGTCATATCTCCAAGAAAGCCTTCTTCAGCATAACTTCAAAGCTCTGCTTCCTCATCTGGGAGCCAGCAGAAGCTGTGAACTCCCCACAGACTGTGAAAGAAAACCATCCAAGCCTAGACCATCAAACAGACTTAATGCAGTGACTGAGCATCTGAGGGCCATGTGTGTTTTTTGTCCCCAGGCTCTTGACACTCCATTTTTTGCCACCCTCACTAGCACCTTGTCACAGTCTTGTGCACTACTATAGGACCAGCTTCACAGAAAACATAGCTGTAAGTTGCCTTCTTTTAATACAGAAGAAAAATAAAGTGTTTCTACAGTGTTCAAAGCACTGCACAGGTTGTGGAGGATCTGGGTTCAGCTCTCCACCGGTTTGAGAGGTTTCAAGCTCTTCACTCTCTGGTAGATCAGACTAAACCATCAGGCTAATTCCAGGCAAAAACAGTCTCTTCTTGAAACTGCAGGATTGTTGTGAGAGATCAGGAATGTGATCAAAGGAATATGGAAGTCCATTGAGAGACAGCAGATAATGGATTCTAGTTCTTTCACCAAAAACTTTACATAAAGACTTCCCATTAAGATGCTCTTGTAAAAAAAATACAACTGGCAGCCTCAAAACCATCTGAAGCCAGGTCTCCCATTCATTTGGCAAGTAAACCTCCTGCTCCTAAGTGATTTCTCTGGCAGCTTCCACTGGTGGAACTGAAACTCCTTGGTTACACACACCTTTGCTGTTAGAACTCATTGTGTATATGAGAATACGGATTCAGAACTCCTTGTTGCTGGAGAGTACAAACAGTCGAGGTGAGTTTTTTGGAAATAGGGTGTTCTGAAAAAGAAAAGCTTACACCCCCGCCTTCAGGAATGAGCAGCTGTTTGTGAAGTCTAAGTGGGCAGATGTCTCATTTGGCAGTACTGAATGTGGTATCTCAGTTCTATAAAGGGGCACAACTTGCAATATATATCCATCTTTAGCCTGCTGGTTTTTTGTGAATGACACTCTGAGATGTCTACTTATCTGCAGATAAATACTGTGCAGATACTTATCTATTTATCTGCAGATTATACTGCAGAGAGACACCTCAGTTAGGTTTGTGATATTACAAGGTGTAAATGTTTATATCTTTGTGCTTTTCTGTCCTAAGTGTTACAGAGTTGATACTATTTTATTCTATTATATTCTACATAAACAATTTTTAACCCACGCCCTGATGGCTTCTACCCCTCCTGAGTAAAAGCCAAACTACCATTGCTTGAGCTAACTGTACTGGGAAAAAATAAATAACACAGGTTCATAATAACAGTCTAAAGCTAACTAAGCTGAGAGAAAATGATGCGTGTTCTGTCACAAGCACTGGAGACTACCAGCAGACATGAGCAAAATTACCTGTTCTCCACCTTACTGATGGTGAGGCCAAAACAGCTCTGCAGGTCTGCAAGTGGAGAGGAGGCAGTTTTGCTGTGACAAGACCAGCTGTAAGATCACCAGTAGGAAGAAGAATTGGAACCAGCTGACAGAAGTGTAGAGGAAATGTCAGTATTTTTCAAGGGCTTGCAAATAGTGGTTTCTCCTCTTAGCAGATGAACCAGAAAAGAAGTGTATTTTATTTGGATTGAACAAAACCCTTTGTTTTTAAACCCATCATCCTTCCTTTGTTTTGAACAAGTGCCCCATCTGAGCCAAAATGGGATATTTTGTTTTCAAGGATTTGTAAGAAAAGCAAAAGAAATGAAGGATTATATTCATGGAGGTGGTAGAAGAAACAGCAACCTCAGCAATGGTTGGTGAATTTACCTCAGATGTGGGAAGTCACCCTTCAAAACTTAATAACAAGGGCAAGGATTAAACCCCAGCTTCAAGTGGTTTTTATGTTATATGAGGAAGTTGTGGTCTTTCTGAACAACAAAAAAACAGACAATCCCATGAGGAGGAGCCAAAGTTATCCCACTTCTAAATACCCTATTGCCTGTTAGCAAAGACATATTTCTGCATGAGGGGATGTTGGAGGAAGGGGGTAAATCCTCAGGTTGTTAAGCAATTGATCCGTATTCTGTCATACAATGTAGGTTTTCACCATCAACCCCTCTCTCATCCCATTCTACTGATGTTATGCAGTAAATAAGACTGACATCTGCCAGCAATGAGACAGCTACAGCAAATCCTGCCCAAGGGTGAGAGATTGCCTTCTCAGCACCCCTTCCAGCTCCCTCTTTCTGTGATCCTTTGATCCTGATTGATGAAGAATTCTTTAGTGAAATAAACACACTCTTCACCTAAGGATGAATGAAAGAGAATAATGGCTAGCTGGGTAAATTATGGAAGCAGGTTTTCCCTGGACACTCTCTAACCATGCTGAATATCCTACCAATATCCTAGCAGACTACCTGGGGCCAAAACAAAACAAAAAAAAAAAAAAAAAAAAAATCAGAGGAACTGCTGGATAAAGGGAAAATACTGAAGTTGGTAAAGGGAAACAGTAAAGTTACTTTCTCAAGGAAGTTGAATTTAAGATGTTATCTGGACTGTGGCAGTATTTATTACAAACTCTTCAACAGAGTCAAAGCGTAAGTTTTCCCTGTTACTCAGAGGTTTCCTGCCTGTATCCAATGGCAGTCCTCTCCCAAGCATTCGTTCTCAGGATGGAGGCTTGTTCATGTGATTCTGATTCTTCCTCCTGCTGCAGTGACAGCCTGTGGTGTAGTTTTGCCTCCCGTTGGGCTTCCTGAGGAAAGCCAGCACTAATGCCAAGTTTGGAGACAATACTGTTCCTCCATAGACTGTAATATGAGGCTGCAAAGCAAACTTTGCTTTCAAACAGCCACAACAAAATAACAAATCCGCCCCTTCATTTTCTGCACTCTATTTTCCTAATTAGGTGGGTGAGAGAACAAATGTCCACATGCAGAAAGTAGGTGGGCATAGGCTGGATAAATCCCATGCTTCCAGTTCTTGGCATGGAACAGCACAGCCATTATCTCTTCTAAATGTCAGGGAACTCGCTCCAACTCTATGAGGTGCCAGACACCTGCTCCCACTACTCCCAGCTTTGCCTTCTGCTGTTTCATCTCTCACTCACAGACCTTGGTGTAATTCCACTGCGCACAAATTGGGCTGTAAGTGCCAGGAAAGTAGGATGCTGAAAGCATTTCATAGAAAGGCACAGACTAGGGCATCAACAGATCCATAAGGAGGGAGACAGCTGCCACTTCCATGAAGAGTAACCACTCAGTACTGGGACTGAACATTGATAAAAAGCCAGCAGAGGGTTAGAGTAAGATGCTTTGTTACAGACAGATGAAGTGAAATTGATTTAGGGATTTTTTCACAACAAAAAGAGGCAGAAGAGCCACAAAAGGCAACTGAAAGAAGATAGCAACCTGTCCCATCTGACACACGTCAACACAGAAGCAGTGGCAACAGAGCAAGGTGATCACATTGAAAAAGCAGCTCCTACAGTCACAGCCTGGGCTGTAGGGCCGGTCTGTGCAGTGAGCTCCACAAATACAGGGATATCCATCTGACTCGGTGTGAGGAGGCAGCAAGATGGGCAGAGTCTGTCTGTAGAGGAGGTCATCACTCCCTGCCTATGGTCAGGACTCCCTACAAGCTCCTATCTAACAGTTTAAGACAAGCAGAGACAGTGCATCCATCAGCAACCACGATGCCTAGTAGGAGACAGAGCTGCAAGAAGATGGGTTAGAGGGTAAGGAAGAGGTGAGAGTGCCTCTCAGTTTCTCTCTCTGGCCTCATGCAGGGACTCACAGTGCTTGCCTGGCACAAGTCATACCTAATGGACCATTCAGCAGCAACCCTAACACCCTTCCCATGTACACCATAGAGTGTAGCAGCTCAGCAGCCAGGAGGAGCCTCCTGCAGGTCACTGCAGCATTCTGACATGGTCCAGCAAACCTATCACTATTATTCCCAAGATGGAACTATTTAATGTCCCAGGCAGCTGTCAGCCCACACTATTGTTAGAGGTAATGGCAGCTCTACCTCCCCACTCCCTCATCTGCACAGAATATGCAATGGTGCTCACACCACTCTGGTCAGCTGAGCTGAACAAAACCAGCTGGTTCAGCCCAGAATCAGTTGAAGACCACACATGTAAGCCTGCTGCTCTTCCAGGACATTTAGGGGAAGGCAATGCTTTTCATGGGAAGCTAGGAAGCAGACAAGTTCCTTGCAACACTAGAGGCAGAAGAAACACGGGGGGAAGAAGGAACACTTTCCACAGTCCAAGATAATAACTCTTGTAGACAACTGCCAGCATCCCCAGCTGGGTTAGACCAGTATTTACAACACAGATTTCTGTGGCTGGAGGCTTATCAATTCCAGATTCCTTGGCAACTATGAACACAGTGTGTCACTTCTGATATACACCTGCTTGTTACACAAATTACTGGTATGGGCAGGGTTACGTATCTGCTGACTGCTCCAGGGCACATCACAATCCTTGCAGCAGAACACTCTGCTTAGCTCATGCCTCTTTGGGCAACAGACCACCAGCCACAGGACTTCAAACCAAGAAAGCCATTCAGCAGAAAACTACAGAAATAGGTAAAAAAGCAAGACAGTGGCTTGCTTTCTAGTTCACTACATGGCTCCACCGTTTTCATGGCAATAGCAGAGCTGTTCAGTTTTCATGGTAGGAGCAGTACTGTCAACCACAACTGCCAGGAACTTCAAATTACCTATTTCATGAAAACTCTGTACATAATTAACATATACTCAATGCATAGTCCCAGGAACAATGGTGCCACCTGAACATTTCTTGCACTTGGAGAATTCTTTACCACCCAAGAGAAGTGGGACACTTTTGAATGACACGGCCCTTCAGCTACACCATCCTGTTCTGGAGGCTGTATACTAAAGACACCAAATAACATACTAAGCAAAATACAACTCTTCTGGTGACTACTGAGTCATTTCTCTGGCAAAGAGATCTGATCTCCCAATGGAAATCATTTGTCAGCTTAATGCTTCCACAAATGACAGACCAGTTCTCCCCATGACTGCCCTTAGAATAGGTCCCCATTACGCAGTAATAATAGTGCAGAGGAGGAAAAATATTGATTGCCATAGAAAGAGAAGACCATTCCCAGACTACTTTCCACCTCATTTCCAGACTCATACGACTCCCCCATATGTCATCTCAAATAGCAGTGTTAACTATTCCATTTCATGTGGAATTTATGAGAACCAGCTTGAAAATTTATATAGGAATTTAGCCTTTTCCTCTGCGAATCAAACATTAATCAAGCCATTCACTGAAAGACAATGATTTTTAATTGATATTGCATAGCACTTAGTAATTCCCCATCATGTTACAGAACTTTGAGCAATATCTAGATAAGGCAAAAATATTGTCCTCAAGGAGACAAGAGGAAAACAGATGGAGAGAGAGCATAAGGATGAGAAATAATATAAATTTTAGTCACATTCTGAGTCTTACTTCCTAAAGAACAAGCCCCTTTCTAGTGGTGGGTTTCTGTTACTGTAGGGCTTTCTTAAAGGAAAATTATAAGAAATTCTGTAAGAAAAATGTTTGTCATATTTTCTAACCTCATATAGCATTTCAAAATATATTACTATGGGCAAATATCCTTCTAAAGGGAAACCCCATGAAAAATCACTATTGAGAAGATTAATGGCTAGCAGATGAAATAAAACAAGGAGCTGAATATGGAAAAGAGGAAACATACTTGCCTATCCAGATGTCAGTAGGTCAAATTTTGATCCAAGATAAAAAGTCTAAAATAAATTCATTTACATTAGCACTAACCTGATGTCAATGGGTTAAATAAGCTCAGAATCTGCCACACAGTACATTTGAAAATTTACACTTGGCTGATAGGAGTCTTATTGCTGGGAACCATGTGGATTTCAACTTCTGGAGTATTAACTTCTTTTGAGCCAGCAAAATCCACAGGATGTGTTTGTCTTGAAATCAGAAAGTGCCAGCTGTCTACTTCACCCAGTATGAAAAAAATGCAGATTTGCTGCTTCAAAAACTTATAAAGAACAAGTGCTTGTCTGAAGCAAGGAATGTTTTTGATCTCAATAGACAATTTCCAGACATTTTGCTTTTAAGCTACCTGTAGCCTAAAACCTGAAGACTGCGTATGAAGATCCCTAAAGATCAACCTTCAGAGAGAAAGCCAGACCCTAGTTGGAGTTATTAAAAAATTTGCTTTATATGATGCCTTGGAGAATTGCTAGATCTCAGGTTATACAGGAAGTATTAGCATGGCCAATTGTACAATAAACATCAGAAAAAAGACACAGTCCCTCTTGAGAAGATGGAGAAGAGAGCATATAAGTTCCGTTAATGTTGTCTATTTCTCTTTCTGTGCAAACCAACCCATAAAAATCAGCAAGCTAGTATGTCTGTCTGTCTGTCTCACTGAAAGTGCAAGCACAAAAACAACACCTGGTGTTGCTATTGCAGGAGAAAAATGTCAGGAGAGAAGGGATAAAAAAAGTACAATCTATATGGCTTTCTCCTCACTTAAATGCAACCCAGTATTAAAAATTTTGGCTTGCACTACTTGTCCCTGACACAGAGGGCCAGAAAAAAAAAAAAAAAAAACAATCACAGATCCTGACCCTATTCACATCATGGCAAATTAAAAACAAATGGACATTTGGATTCAATTACCCCTGTTTGAAAACAACCTCAGATTTTGATACAAAGCCAGAAAGGCTCTAAACTTTTTTTCCCAAAATAATTTAAAAGTTTCCCACGCAAGATTTCAGCTCAAAAGACACACCCATTCAAAGTGGCACACATATCACAAGACACTGAGTCTGGGACAGAAACATCAAGAATATCCCAAGATATGCAGACCTGAACCACAGATCCATCAGGTCTCACTCGAGAAATATGGGATCTGCTTCTGAATCCTATTCAGCAATCTTCTCACTTGCTGTTTTATATGTCTTTAGTGATTGATTAAATTATGGCTTTATTCATCCTTTTAGGACTTGAGTCCTTTGGTTCTGTAGAGAGCTGTATCACAGTTCCATCACAGAAAAGGGAGAGAGTCTCCCATGCACAAGCACATTCCTTTGCATTATGTGCCCTGCAGCCTTTGTCTCATGCCAAAAGAGAAGCAAAAAAAAAAAACCAAAACCTCCATACACTGGGTTGGTATGAATCCCAAGAACAGCTGAAAATAAAAACACATTTAAACCAACCCAAACACCTTGACCTAGCACCATCCAGACCTCATTGTAGAAGCAATATTCAGGACCCAGATTAGCCTTCTTACTTCACAGATCTCTCTGCTATACCTCAGAAACCCACTGTCAGTGTTTAGAAATGCTATTTTTTCACCTGTTTACTTTAAACAAATATCACTGCTGCAAAGGTATTGTCTCTCTTCATTAGTAGGGTTCTCACAGAAATAGCTTTACTCCAGCTTATCTATTTTAACAATTTACTCAACCAGCATGTACTACCTCACTTCCCTTTCAACTAGCAGTGCAACCATGCGAGTGCAATTCAGCTATGAAAAACTGCAATCTTAAGCAGCCTAGTTATGGCAGAAACCCTCTCCCATAAATCTGTTGCACTTTGTCTATAACATTGATTTTGTTCTCTTCATGGAGCCTTTCACTGCAGAAAAGCTGGTGGATAGCTCAAGAGTGTCAGAATTACAGTCAGATTTCAGAGCGTGGAAAAAACAAGCAGGAGAAGAAAAAAATATTCACAAAATCATGTAGCTTCCAGATGCTGCAACACGTACTTCTGAAAAGGTGGGGCAGCATTTTCCCATGTTATTTGGCAAAGTGTGTAACCAGCCAGTGTTTGGCTTATCATAAAGTTGCAAGTAAAGAAGTGTTACCTCTCAAGTGTGAGTTTCTGTCCCTGACTAACATTGCTGATTAAAGGGTTCCTGTGGCGAGTGAGTGTGGAAAGGCAACCATTTCAGCTGGCAGTTTATTGTTCCCCATTCATGTTATTTTCAAAAAAGAATGATGCTTACATAAATGACAAACAGCATCATAGCTGGAAAGGCAGAAGCAACCATATATCTATAGAAAAACAAGTTAGAATTCAGCACTAAAGCAAGATTGTTGATGAGCTGTTACACTGAAGCTGGCAGGCTGCATTTAGTTTGATAGGTATGATATTCTCACTTTATGCAGCTGCAGAGATCATCCTGATAAAAAAAAAAAAAAAAAAAAAAAAAAAAAAAAAAAAAAAACTGGCAATTCCTGCACTTCCAGATCAGAGGGATACAGGTAGCAGTGTATGTGTCTCTTACCTACTCCCTGGCACTCTGAGGATAGCTGAGAGCACGGGATGCCTCGATTCCTGCAAAGAAACATTGAGCAGTCAGACAGTAATCCTGCTAGAGGCCAGGAATACTTTTCAAATCAGTGCCTGTGCAGCACCCAGTGCTGTTGTCTTACCACAGAACCACCCAGGTTGGAAAGGACCTCTGAGGTCATCAAGTCCAACCATTAATTCACTATAAGTGTGGCTACAAGACCACGGCACTGAGTGCTACATTCAGTCTCTTCTTAAAAACATCCAGGGATGGAGAATCCACCACCTCCCTGGGCAGCCCATTATAATACCTGATCACCCTCTCTATAAGGAATTTCTTCCTAACATCTAACCTAAACCTCCCCTGGAACAACTTGAGACCATGCCCTCTTGTCTAGCTGATAGTTGCCTGGGAGAAGAGACTGACCCCCACCTGGCTACACCTTCCTTTCAGGGAGTTGTGGAGAGTGATGAGGTCTCCCCTGAGCCTCCACTTCTCCAGGCTGAACACCCCCAGCTCCCTCAGCCCTTCCTCACAGGACTTGTGCTGGAGTCCCTTAACAGCCTCCTTGCTCTTCTCTGGACCTGCTCCAGCCAGCCCTTTTTTCCATAGTCTGTAAGCTCTCTTTTTTACCCTAATTTGCTCCAAAATCTCCCTGTTCAGCCAGACCAGTCATCTTCCCCTCTGGCTTGCCTTGGGGCACACAGGGACAGTCTGCTCCTCTGCATTCAAGATTTGCTTCTTGAAGTACACCCATCCTCCTGGACCCCTTTGCTTTTAGGGGCTGTTTCCCAGGATATACTCTGAATGAGTCTTCTGAGTATGCCACTATCTGTTCTCTGGAAGTCCAGCACAGAATTTTATCGTTGACGCTCCTTGCATCCCTGAGTGTTGAAAACTCTATTATTTCATGGTCACTGTGAGCCAGCCTCTGACCACTACATCTCCCACCAGCCCCTCCCTGTTTGTGAGCAGAAGGTCCCTGCCGCATAGAGTGCCCAGCAGACATCCATCAGGTTAAAGTCACCCATGAAAACAAGGGCTGGAGATTTCGAGAAACCTGCCAGCGGAATAATTCATTCTCATCATCCTGGTTGGGTGGTCTGTAACAGACTCACACCAGGATATCAGCCTTGTTGGCCTTCCCCCAGTTTTGATCCACAAGCACTCAGCCTTATTGTTCCTGACCTCGAGTTCTACAGAGTCAAGAAGCTCTCTAACATGTAGAGCCACCTCTCCTGCCTTGTCTGTCCCTGCTGAAGAGCTTGTAGCCATCCATGGCAGCACTGGCTGCTGTGCACAATGGCTTCCAGCTCCTCGTTTGTTTCCCATACTGCATGCATTGGTGTACATGCACTACAGCTGAGCTGCTGATTTCACTCTTAACTCAAGCATTCCACCCTTAGGCTCATCTCTGGGAAGCCTGGTTTTAATCCCCTCCCCCTGCAAACCTAGTTTAAAGCCCTCCTCATCAGCCTTAGAGACTATAGTCCTTTTGCCCCTGCTAGACAGATGAAGCCCCTTTGGTTTAAGGACAAGAGGTACCATGGAATTTGCTCCATGGTCAAAGAACCCAAAACCCTGAAACTGACACCAGTCCCTAAGCCATGAATTAACCTGCTGGATCTTCCTGCTAGTTCCCTCATCCACCACAGACTGTCATTAGAGGGCTGGAGGAGAACACAACTTGGGCTCCTGATCCCTTCACCAGGTGCCCCAAGTCTCTGTTAATTGCATGAGAGCTTCTCATTATTGCAGCATCACTGCCCACCTGGAAGACCACAAGTGGGTAATGATCACAAGGACTCACAAGGATGGAAAGCTTACCTACAACACCCTTAACCCGGGCACCAGGGAGACAGCAGACCTCCCTATAAAGCGGGTTTGGTTTGCTCATGGGGCCCTCTGCTCCCCCCAGCAGGGAGTCACCTCCTACGGGACCCCTTGAGTTTTCTGTCAGGGTCAGTTTTGGTGGCCATCCTGAGGCACGGTGGCCTTGGTGGTGTTTCTGGACTCGGGCAGCCCTTGACCTCGCTCACAACCAGATGCTCCTGCAGAGCCCCAGACCTCTTCTGCAAGGGCACTGCAGGCGGGGCACTGCTCAGAGGAACTCACCTGCTCCATTTGCTTTTCCATTGAGCACTGACCTGTTCCCATGGACCCTCCCCCGGGGGCTACTGGGGGAGGGCTGGGGAGCTTGGTTATGGGAGAATAGGAGAGAATGAGGAGAGAATATGGGATCCTCTGCTCCCCTTGGAGTTATTTCCTGCTCGGACTTCGGAGAGGTCATTGGAAGAAGGTGATCCATTTCCCTCTCACTCTCCCTGACGCCTCTCAGCCTGCTCACCTCTTCCCTGGGCTCCATCACTTTGCCTTCCAGCTGTGCCCCCATGCTGAGCAGGTCACTCACCCGCTCACACTGCACACAGACATGGTCGGAGAGGCCTCCTGCAGCCCCTGGAAGGCTGGGCCATTCCTCACAGCCGCAGGGCTGGGTACCCGCACCCCTTGGGGTGGCTGCTCAGAGCCCCAGCCCCTTCCCCCCCGCACCGCGCGGCCGCTCTCCCTCTCTGCGGGCGTTGAAAGCCCCGCGAGTCTGCCTGGCCACGCCCCCCGCCGCGCCTGATTGGCTGAGCCCGTGAGCTTCGGGGTTTCCTCCCGCCCCTCTGGGCAACTGCAGGGAGTGCCCTGAGCCCCCTGTGCCCCTGCCCCGCCCTGAGTGGCCAATGGGCTCAGAGAGAGAGAGAACTCCAGAGGCAGCAACAGACACAGCGGGGACTCACACCTGAACCCACACATCTGATCCGCCCTCCTGGCTGGCAAAGGAGAAGTGCCTTTTCCTTTTATACGGGCAAACCCCAGAAATAGCATCGGGAAAGTGAGCAGGGGAGGCAGAGCACAGGGAATGGAAGGGTTAACACGTTCTGTTCTGAAAATCGGAAACAAAGAATCAAGTGACAGCGAGATGGAGGAAGTGGGGGAAACAAAGTATCTAAGGAGAAGCTTGTGGGTTGAGGAAGGGGTAGGGAGTGTTCACTCCCCGGTCATGGTTACAGGTAGAACAGACTTGACTTGGGGAAATAAATCGAATCAGAGCAGGCCAATAAATAAATAATAATAATAACAAAAAAACAACCAAACAAAAAAACCCTGCAGATCTTAAAAACGTGTTCCCCCATCCGTCCCTTCATCCTGGGCCCAAATTACTTCACTCCCCATTTCTCTACCTCCTCTCCCAGAGGTGAGAGTTTTGGTCAGGTCCTCCTAAGCTGTCTCTGCAGCTGTGCCCCTCAGGGGGGCTCCTCACACTCTCACCCTGATCTATAAGAAGGTCCCTCCCGTGAGAGAAAGTTCTTCCATGGCCCTTGAGACTGACCATCTCCTCCTTGGGATCAGCCAGTCCTTCACAACAGCCCTGACCATGACTCCAGACGGCAGGGATTTCACCTCACTCACTGGCATTCCAAATTTTAAAGCTCTGCTTCCCTGGGGCTTACATCTCTGCTCAGCACAGTGGAAAGGGGCAAGCAAGTCTCTTCTTCTGGGACTTAGAAAGAGTCAGGGAACGTAAGCAGATACCCCTCCCTCCATTCCAAAACGAAATCAGTCTCCATCTCCATCTTAGTAAGACAGGGAAGTAGCAGAGGGATGTGACTCGGGCCTGGAGAGGGTTAAGAAAAACTGACCTGTGGCTGCTACTGGCTCTGCTTTGCTCTCCCAGCTTTGGGAATGCAGTCAGCAAAGATATTTTTAAACTTTTTCTCTGTCTACAGGTGCCTGTCTTCCAGTATTAGCCTAGGGAACTGTGCACCTCTTCCCTCATATATTCACTAGGAGTGCAGTACTATACAACATATTGGTATGCAGTGCCCTTGACAGAAAGCCCCATGAAATGCTTGACAGTATTGTTGGGTCCATAAAAGTGTGCATGGTCATGAATACATGTCAAGGTTTGGTCCTTTGCTCTTGATTATTTTTCTCTGCTGGAAACCACTCTGTTACAAATCTCTCTGTTACAGTGCTATGAGGAGGTGAAGGAAAAGAATATCACAGCTCTGTGTCACTGTCTGCAAATGTATAAGGACACAGAAGGGTGATTCTGCTACGCATGAGGTAAATGGACCCAAGGGACACACACAGACATGGAAATGCAGAGTTGTGAACACTGACCCATAGCTGATCTCTGGCAACTGGCCTGACCCTCAGCATCATCAGGGCTACCAAAGTGAGTAGTTGTGCAAACATTGCTGCAGCAGAAGGGAACAGATTTTCCATGGCCGTGCTTTGGCTCAGCCACACATACTCTACACAAGCAGCTTAATCTGATCTTCACAGCACTTGGCAAATGTAGAGAATATTTTCACATCATGAGTCATCTGTTTTCTACAGCAATGGGCCCACAGAAAAAAAAAAAGGGGGGGTCGGGGAGAGATTTTGCATTCCAAGGTTGAAATAACTTGTAGCCATTTGACTAAACCCATCTCTAAAAAACACAATTAAATATCAGTGTTGTGGTGCTATCATAAGGCAGATGGGGCATAAGGGGCTGGATTCAAACAGCCAGCTATGAGGCTGAAGACAAACTTAGCAGCATCTATGCTCAAAAAATGTGTGAGAGATTCATAGTATGCCTGATTCCAGGGCTGCTGCTCTCTGTAGTCAGTGGACAGGGACAGGAAAGAAAACTAATGGACCATTCAAGCATCCTGAGGTGCACAGAGGGTCTGTCCTCAGCACAGAAAAACCAGGCCACCAAGGAGAATCCACTCATTGCCAGGGACTCCTCCATGCCAGGGGACACCTATGGCACGTAGAAGCCAGTAAAATGTAGGGGAATGGCCCAGTAGCCAGCCCCCCTACCTAGCCATGAAGTTAAAAGTGATCCAGCAGGTAACATCTCGCTATTTCTGATGGGTAGGTTCCACTCTGGATTTTTCAGAAATGATTCAAGGCCCAAAGAAAGTGGTCAGGAGCTAGCATGGTGGCAACAACTCAGACCCAGGGATTTTCCTTGTGTTTGTAGAAATATTTTGCAGAATGACACGGGTGAATATTCTAGAAAATGTACCCTGAGTTTGATTTCTTCTTAATAGGCTGTTCTCCCTTGCAAACCTTGAATTTTCTTTCCAATAGACAAGCCACAGACAAAAAAAATCCTGCATTTAATTAGGCCTGATTTTCATTAAATCTCTATAGTAATTAAAAAAAAAAAGAAAGAAAAGACAAGAAAGCTATAACCTCAAAAATTTGTCCAGAACTACATTTCACAGCTTATTATAAACACAAATACTCAGTCATCTTTCAAATGTTTTAACAAGCAGTTCTTAATGAACTCTAGTGTAGAGCACTGGAAAATCTAAAGAATAATGATCCAGCCACATTTAAGAAGAAATCACAGTTCTCTTTATTATGTGGGGTACTGGTGGACTCTGGTGCCAGGACATGTCCAGCAAGAGGATCTGTCCTGGTGCTCTTATAAAACCTGAACCCTGCAAAGCATTACCTCTGCTTCAGTGACTGGGAGTTGCAGAAGGGAAGACCTCACTAAAACTATAATTAAATTTAGATATATTAGTCATTCAAGGGGAAAAAAATGGGATGAAAACATTATCAGGCTGACATTAAATGTGAAACGTTGCTGAAGAGTGGAAGAAACTTTTCTTTGGGTTGAATGAAAATTTGGATTCAAGCTGATTTTTTTTTGCTGATTTTTATGTTGTATAAACAAGTTCAAAACTAAGTAGAAGTCTGAAAAGGAAAATCTCATGCTGACAACTGAAAATCAAAATGTTTCATTTGAAAAAAATCAAATGGAGATAACTCAAGTTTGGGGAATTTTTTTTGTTTTTTAAATACAGCTAGTAAAATCAAGATGTATTTGGAAATTATCCTATTGCTATGAGGTCAGGTGATGCAATGCTCAGCCAGGGGCATGTGGGGTCCTGTGTCATTCCAGTCTAGGGATGATATCTCTGCAGCTGAAGAGAAGGGATACTAAGCATATTATTAAGCTCCCGGGGAGCTCTGCTTCTTCTGTATCCTTCCAGCTTGGTCCTGCCTAGGCTCTGCCCAAGTGCCACCACAGTACTCTATGAGTCAGTTGGAGATGACAGGTTGGGTTGTGGACCCCTCTTAATGTGCTTCTGTGGCTGCTGAGACTGAATTTAGTAATTCTCTGACCAACTCCATCAATATCAGCATGAAAAAAACAAGCTTAGATTCTAATATCTACTCATTGCCCTTTAATTTCACTCATGCTGATAACTGGAAAATTAATATTATACTGGCAGCAGAGGGAGGCTGCAGTTGGTTGGATATAATCAGCATCCCCGTGCATGTCCAAGTTAGTCTTGTCTTATTTTAATTCTGCTCATATTTCTGTTTAGAAATAATGTTGCTCATTACAGGCATCTATTAAAAAGCCAGAGACTACATCTAAAATGTAAAGTAGAAAGAAAGGGGGGGTGGGGAAAACTAGCATAATGTACTGGCTTTTCACCCCCCCTGCTTCTTTTCCTACCAAAGGAAAAGACCTTTTAAAGCAAGCCCACAACCTGAGCCTTGGAGCACTCAGCATCCTCATTCCCTGCTGCATGCAAACATGGGTGGCAGCCAGAGAAGGGAATAGGAGGCACAGCACAGTGGATTCCTCCCTGCCTCCATTTCTGGCTGCCCTTGTTTATATGTGCAGAGATTCAGCAAGCATTTCAAAATGTCAGGAAACATGGGAAAAAAAAAAAAAAAAAAAAAAAAAAAAAGGGAAGGGAGAGAATTATATCCTGCTTGTCTTTGTTTTTTTAATATATTTCTGGGGGAATTGGATGGGGAGTGCCTAGGGCATCACTCAGTAAATGCTTTTTTCCAGAAACAGCAAGGCTTCAGAAGGAGAATGCTAAGTAGAACAGAGAAATGACACACCATTTATCCAGGTTTTGTTAAGTAATGAGCTAGATTCCTCAGTGATCAATCTCTCCCTTCAGTTAACAGCAATAAATTCCTAGTAAAATATTCTAAACAATGCTGGTCTTTCTTCTTGCTTTAATTATGCAACATATTTGTTATTCTTAACCTTAAAGCAACTTTAGATATTACGATTTTTTTTCTCAGCCAGAAAAAACATCTTGCCACTGCAGAATGATCTCAGCAGCATGTAACCTCTGCCCGCCTGATCCCTGCCGTGTAATGCACACACACGCTGCCCCTTAGAGGTGACATCCAGTCATAGCCACTAGGAAAAAAAATCCCAGCTATTGAGCTGTTTTGGCTGCAATGTCTTTATGCAGTTTTGACCAGCTGGCTGGCTTACCAGAAAGAGAGTCAGGTATTTTTTAATTAGAAAGAATGTCCATATTTTTATCTGCAAATCTGGCACAGCTCCTTTGATTTCAATTCTGATTTTTGGAACGGACATATCTGATGTCAGATTCCTGATCTAGCTCCTTTTCCTGAAAAGTTTGTCTTGTAAAGATAAAGAATTGTAACTGCCACCACCATGCCTTTTCAGATACTGCTGGGCATGGCTACGCTTAGAATACAAGAAATCCCATAGCAACTGCAGGAAAATTGACATCTTGCAAAGCACCTTAACAAATGAGTATGGAAACGATGAGAAAAGAAACAGCAGGCTAAGCCTGTTACTTCATCAACTGCTAGAGCAGCCACCAACCCTATTACTGCTCTGTGCTTCCCTGCTCCCAGGGGACACTGCCTTGGCAAGGCAATAGGCATCCTCACAGAAAGCATGACAGTGACAACCCAGCCAGGACTCGGCCACCTCAAGGGACATTCTCCTGTGTCAAGAGCTCCTCTGTCTCCCGCCCCCATGGAATAATAAGGATAATCTCTCATCCTGTTTATCAGCAGCTGCTTCCACCCTCCCAAGCCAGGCAGGGTAGCACACAGACAGGGGAGGAAATGCTCCCCAGCAAATGCTGTCTTGTGTCCATCTGCCTGATGTGACAGCCATTTCTCTAGCTGGGGTTTTACATTAAGCAGAACAATGTCTATGTGTCTCCCGTGCAGGGGCTGGAGGTGGAAAAGAAGCAGAAAGCTGTGTGGGACATGGGTAAGCATGTTGGGAAGCCAGGCATTCCATTTCAAAAGAGCAGAACTGGGAGCTCCAGGATGGTATAAATTGCAAGACAACCCCTAGGAAGAGCTAGCACAGCATCACATCATGGGATGGACCTAGCATCGAAATTTGATCCTGCCCTTTCAGTCCCTGCCTAGGAGAAAGCAGAGGGCTGGGTCTGCTCTCTACATTGCACAGAAAGGCTCCACAAAGGTGACTTGCTCCTTTCCCCTATTTGCCACTTCTTTTGACTCTCCTTGACTCCAGATGATGCATCAGTGCTTGCATGTTTCATGACTTTTACCTGCACTCTGAGCAAACTGGTTGGCCTTCAAGGCAGATCGAGGATGAGATGGCCATTTCTCTGGGCTAGGGACCTCAAGCAGAAAGTGGTGTGAGCTGAAATGGTGAGAAATTTTAGGGCCAAAGAGTGATCCACCATAAAGTCGTGGTCCAAGAGATGGAGAAAAAATAGGGGTTTGACCCTGATATGGATGCAGGGAGGACAGATTTTCTGAGAGACAGGAGAAAGACTATGTAAGTACTCCTGAGAGACAGGAGTAAGACCAATTAGGAACAGAGAAGACCTTTGCCCATCTCTATGTAGGAAATGGGTGCACTTTGTCCTGTTACAGCTTCCCATATTAGGATCTTTGCCTCTCTGAAATTGAGAGGAAAAGTACACCCCAACAGGTTGGGATGCAGGCCTTTTGATGATGGGAGTCAATGTCCTGGTTCTACAAATTAAAATAAAGACCCTTTTGCGAACCATTATTGGAATTGCTCTGCCTGGCTCCAGTGGGAGGAAGTAAGACTCATTAATTGGCATCTGACATTCCCTTTTATCTGGTGACTGGGGTCAACCTACAAGGGGAACACCCATCCAGGCATTAATACAGCAGAAGATGTGTACATGTGTTTGTACAGGAAGAGTTATAAAAATGCCACTTGCTCTTGGGGATAAAGTTGCTATATGAGATTTTAATGAGTAATTAGGTTCTGGAGACTGTCCCTTCACACAAAATAAACCCAGCAGTGCTAGTTACAGACTAGCACTCTCACAGAAGAGAAGTTGGCTCCACAAGCACCTCCATTCCTTGGTGGGAATGGTCATGCCTGCAGGTGGGTCAAACTGGAGAACAATGTGGCTGAGGGTGTCCAGATTCTAGAGTTCAGCAGACCAGCCAGTGCCAAAGTGTTTTTTTCTGTATTTATAACAGAAGCCTCCACCACGTCTTCCCTTATCCCATCACTTTCTTTGGTGTTCCTATTCTCTTCTCCCTTTAAACATAAATTTCTTCTTGCAGAGATACACTGTGGGAGAAACTTGGTCCACACACACTCACCTTGGACACAGCAGTCTAGAAGTTTCTGAGGAAAATATACAAACTGTTGCCACACATAAGCACTCAGCAGACTTCAGCACTAATCGAAGTGGGAGAAACTTTGTCAGGCATGATTGATAAGGGGCAGGGATGCTTCTGGGGCTGCTTTTTCTGTGTGTGCTTTTTGTGAGTGCCAAGCATATGCCTTTGGATGTACCTGACTTTGCAGAAGAGTGAGACCCCCACACTCCCCTTCAGGCTGCATTTCCACATCTCTTCTAGAAGGAAATGCAGGAGTATGTCTACAGTGAGCTTTTCTGAGAAGGAAGATCTGCCAAGCACTTGACAAGAACTGAAAGAACCGAGTCACTGACTAAAGCCCCTATGTGCACAGGCAACACTGTCACACGCATCCATCTGAATACAGAAAGCCATTTTAAAAGCACAGAAATGTTTTCCAGTACACATTGTAAAGATGCAGAACGTACAAATAAACCAGCTACCATCCAAACTCTCTCTGCTACAATAGCAGCTGCAAAATTTTCATTGTGGCTTGCAAAGAAGTGACTGGACGCAAACCCTCAAAGCTCCCTGTGAGTCTGTTCTGGCCGTACCCTGCTCCATGGCTTTCCTCCTCCTCCTCCTGAGAAGATCAATGGGGCTTTGTCAGCACCAGAAAAGTGAGCACTAGTAAAGCACAATGGCCTTTTTAAACCTAGCTTCAGGGCATTTATGATTGGAAAAAGAAATGCATTCATCTTGTAGGAGCGAGGAATATCTATGTTAGAATTAGACTTTGCCCACAGTTCTGTATTTGACCTCCAGGGGGTAGATCTGAACATGGATCACAGTCAAAACAGTTTAGCTGACTCCCCTTTCCTTATTTCAGCTAATTTTGAGATATAATACTTGTTCCTTCACCTACATGTTAATTTCAGTGGTCATCTAAGTTATAACATTTTTAATGTCCTCCCTATCTAGTGGAACCTCTTCAGGAAGATGGATGGAAACACAGGCATGCTTATTGCTCATGAACAAACTCATCTTTAATCCTGGAGGTCCATTTAGCCAGGGAAGAGTTAACACCCACACCTCTTGGTGAACAAATTGACTCATCCAGGAAAAAGAAAAAAAAAACATCCAGGAAAATTGAATGTCAATAGATTATCCTTGCCCAGATCCATGGATTAATGGGCTTAGTGTGCTTGCAGAGGGGTATCCAGGTGGAAAAGAATGTAATATCACAGTATGTTCAGTGAGAGCCTTTACCTTCACTCCAGCTCAATCACACATTTCTCTTATCACAGACATCACATGATGCTTACCCTCACGCCTTTTTTTATTTAAGCCTATTACTGAATTTTTCCAAATACTGGAAAGCATCTTGAAATTGTGAAGTTTCTTGCTGCTATGGATTGTATGTTGGCTAAATAATTTTGTTTCCTCAGTTCTCCCCCCTTTTCTCTTCCACATCACTTTCTTACTTGATTATTCCCCTGTATTTAGTGATCGAGACCTGGCAACATCCATCTTCCCTTCAGTTTCTCCATAACACAAACACACATCCAGGTTTCCACCTACAGTTTAAGGCCAAACTCTTCTCTCAGATTCCCTTATGCCAGCCTGGAGCAAGTGCCACTACCCAAAGCAATGCCAAAAGAAATTACTCTGGACTTTCTGCAGCCTAAGGGAAAGCTAGGAGTGCAGAGAGAAGCAGGAGCAGCATTGCTGCTGCCAGCTGTGCCTCAAATGCCTGGTGCTTCCCCACAGAAGAGTGAAATCAAAGCCAAGGTAGCTGAATGACACTGTCTGCAGTGCCAGCTCTTTAAGTTATTTCAAGTCATGTGGCAGAGTGACATTTCTTCATAGAGCCCTGGCCTCAGGATCCAAGGACTGCTCTTTCTGTCATGGGCCTTCTCTCTTTCTTGCTTGTGTGCTTGTTACGATAAAAAGCTTGAAAAGAAGAACCAGATAGACTTAGTTTGAAAATCAGAGGCTTATTAACATTAGGAAGAGGATCTCCAGTGACCCCAGGAAGGTGACCCTCTCTTCTCAGCACTGGTGAGACCACAGCTGTGCCCAGTTCTAGGCTCCCTAATACAAGAGAGACGTGGGCATACTGATGCAAGTCCAGCAAAGGGACCAAAAGATGGCAGAACAGTCAGAGCATCTGCCATACAAGTAGTTCAGGGAGCTGGGATTATTCAGTCTGAAGAAGAGGAAGCTCAGAGTGACCTTCTCAGTGTGTATAAACTCCTGAGGAGTACAGAGGGTAAGGAATATAGATCCTGACTCTTCATAGCAGTGCCCAGTGGCAGAACAAAAGGAATAGGGCACAAACTGAAATACAGGAAATTTCACTTAAACCTGTACTTCCTCTCCTTCATTCTCCTGTTTGCAGCCAACATAGACTAAAAAACCAAAACTTCCTAATTTAAAATAAAAATTTAAGAGCACTAATTCGCAAAACAGAATTATTGCAGAAAAACTTCAGGCTTTCCTCTTCTTTTTCATTCAAGTTGGTAATTTCATATCACAGATACAAACCTTAAAAAGAGAATGTGGTAGAAAACATTTTGAGATGTTTAGGTTCTTAGTAGTTAAATGCAGAGAGCTAACTATTCAAGTATCATAATAAAATTGTGCAAGTTATGAATAACTGTGGAACATAATACTCTATTGGGTATTTGATTCAAAAGAAAGGGGATATTTTTCATTAAATAAGTGTATAAACCCACAGAAGTGTCTCCTGCTTTGGGACCACAGAGTTTTCTGTGTATCTATTCCACGTACCTGCACCGCACAGGATGCTGATTTTGCAGAAGTGATGAGGACTACACCTCTGAAAAACTGGCTCTGAGTGATGCAACCCAAGTGCAAGGATCAGAATGATTCCTCAGGTGGAGCATACTATCCACAGTACAACAAGCATTGCCAGGGGAATTGTCCTTTAAATCCTTTAACTGATGAATTATTGAATATTTCTTCCTCCAGCCATATGCTGCGTTATAGTTTGCTTGTAGACTTGAAATTGCTTTGGAAAAAAAATATTCTAAAAAAGGGTAAAGGTTTTTATTTTGGTTCTTAGAATTTCAAAACTGAGTGAACAGTTGTGACTATTATTCTACTCTTAGTAATTGCTATACACTATAACTAGAGAACAAAAATTATCATGGAACAGAAAGAAAATAATTTTCCTTTCATTTATTTAATCTACTTCATTTGTGATCTCATTTCTTCTCTTTATACTTGATTTCAAGTTTGAGTAACACAATCAGCTCGTCTGACTTTTAAAGCACAAGGTCTGGCTGTGCACTAGGGTAAGGTCTAATCCTGCTGCAGAGACTACAGTATTTCATTGTGGAATTGAGGGGAGAATCTTGAAGAACAAATGATGCCACCAGGTAAAGCCAACCTGATTCTCAAGAAAGAAGCCCAGGCAGAATGTCCCATTCAGGTCCCTGCAGCCACAAGCTTCTTGGAAAAAGAGTGCCATTTCTCAACATCTGCAACATATCAACTACGCTGTCAGTGTTCAGCAAACAAATAATATGAATAACAAATGGAATTATTTCTAAATAAAATGTTCCACAAATCTTACAGAGATGCCATCTGCTCTGTAGGGTGGAAAGATGGAGTCTATAAAAAAATCCACGTATGCTTAATTTAACACCCTCAAGCAGCCCAAGGGACCATTTAAATGCATAAAATTGAGAAGATACATAAACATTTGCAGAGCTACAGCTCCATAATTTTGCAGCTACTGTATTTTTTAAGGACCTGGAAAGAATTTCTATGGCAAAAGGGACCTAAGAGTCAAAAGAAACAAGCTGTGGACAGATCACCTCCACTTTTATTCTAGTGCTTTTCTTTGGCTGTCTCTGAAACTCACCCAGTTAACCGTAGGAGGATGGTACATACCCAGCACTTTGGCATCTGTGAGACTGCACAACATATCTCACTCCTGCTCGGAGCTGGAAGTGAAAATAGAGTGTAAAGAATTCAAAAGGAAATTGTTGAATGCATGGCAGATGTTGTTACATTTGGCCTAGCAGTACTCCATGTGGCAGTCATGTGACTGGTGAGCTCCGCCAGAGAGGGTTAAGAGGGATGGGCAAGCCTATATGAGGTTTTTCTTTGAAATTAGTCAGACAAATGTTATAAGTGAACCAAGAACAGCAGGAAGAAAAAAAAATAAAATAAGGGAAAGAGAAGCTTAGAGTTAATGGCATGTCAGCTGCAAAAATAGCACATTAGCAGCCAAAAAACAGACATAAATCCAAGACAACTTTTTCATGGGAAAGTGGGATGAAAGAGACATCTTAAGACTACTATGTACCTCCATCCCATTCTCCTGAATTTTGGCTGGCACTCAGCTCTCCTATAGACAACTGCAGAGTGAGGAATCGTGAATTTCTAGGCCATAATTTATAACGTGAGCAATGCCTGGGCAGAGATGCATTACTCGCATATTGAAGATGATTTATGTGTTTTTTACGTAGCTGTTGGGCTTTAATTATTCACTTGACTATTAATAAAAAATAAGCAGTGAGCAGTACAGAACATTAACATGTCCAAAAGGAGCATGCAGCCACTTGGGTGAAACAAATGTGCACATGCATGGAGGCATTCTTGTCCTGTCAGTGCCAGGTATGACAGCAAATTCACAAGCATTTCTTTTTCTCCCCACCCCTTTCACAAAGCAAGCCTTCCAACCTGTTCATCAGCTCTGTGCTTGCAGGCAAATGTTTCAACAAAACATGTGCCAAGCATCCATTGATACTGGTTGGAATTCACTATGATGAAATTAATAGATGGTGGCATCCCATTTAGGGCAACAGAACATCTGATCAATAGCAAATAATTGGACATTATTTTGTGGGGATAGAAAGCTGGGGCTGTTACATCCCTCTGTGTTATGGATCATATTAATTGCTGCCTGTTTCACCAATGCAATTGCTTTTCATAGACATGTAGTGGTATTTAGAATGTTGAACACAAAGCCTCTATGCTGTATTAACTTGAAATTAAAAGGTGTACAATCCAATGAAATGGAACACTGTTATCACGGGGGTGAGTGATGTTCTCATATTGTATCACAAATTCATACATTTGGCAACTTTAACAAGCAGAGGGAAGTGACAGGGGGAAACAAAAATCAATCAGCTAGAACTCACCAGGGCTGAGGGCAAATGCACTCATACAAACCTTACATTCAGTTCCTCCTCCTTAATTGCAATCAGTGAAAGCCCAGCAGGGAAAGAAATCCAGGTTTCTTTTCTGCTTTTGTGAATTCACAGGTGTTTGCAAGTTGTGGAGCTACTGAGGCTGTGTCTAGCAAAGGTGTGATCTCCCTGTCCCCTTTCCTAGTATGGAAATATGTTCACCTCTGTCAGCAACAACTGAGATTCCTACTGCTTACTCAAATGCTCTTTCCATTTTAGCTTTCTTCAAGCCTCTTTTTTACTTCACCAGAGGTAAATTTGTGGAGCTTAACAGTTGGTAGTGAAGGACAGTCAGATCTTTCAGGCAAGATAGAAAAGTAGAGCCATTGGCTCTGCCACAGGCAGAGGAGAGAGCTTCAGTCAAACCATGATACAGTCCTGCTGTGTGGGACAAAAAGGCTTTTGTGGGGTACACTTTAGACACCTGCTTGGGCAACTGTCTAGCTGTATGGTCTGGCATTCCACATGCTGCTGTTTTCAGTAGGATAGTCACAGAAAACTGAAAATGATCCTTTACTTCTCAGCACAGATACTCACCCAAGCAAATCTCAGCTCCCTCTTAGGGCAAGACATAGGCATACACATTCTCCCACACCCTGGTTTCTGTGGGAAATAAACTAAGAAAATTAAGTAAAAAGGCAGACCCCCTGTCTTTCAAACCATAAGCACAGAGCACACAGTTTTTGTCTTGCCCAAGATGCTGAATGACCCTATCTAAGCCTGTAGATAATGTTGGCAGAAAAAGGCTTCAAAATTCCATTATTAGTACACAGAAAAGCAAGGGGACTGTCTTGCCCGAAGCAAGAACAAGAAGGCAAGTCAACAGTAGAAAAAGCCTGACAAACAGATCTTATTCTCAGAGCATCTGATATCAGAGCTGTGGGTGCCTGGCACTTCTTAAAATATAACAATCTTATTTATACTGTCTTAGGTGAGAGTATTTTCTCCGTTTTCTGGTGTGAAGCCTGTTGGGAAAGACAGAATGAGATCAGATAATAATAATAATAATAGTGGTATAACATATCCAGCATTGGTTTCTTGCCATATATGGGGATTGTTTCCTTTAAGCTCTAAATTCTGGGTCTGTGGGAATCTTAGCTTGCTCTTAGCAAAAAACATGCTTTCTGTTTCTTTTGGTGGCATAGGATATCCTGAAAAAAAAAAGAACCATAAGTGTGAGTTAAACAGATGCATTTTAGCAATGACCTCATGATTTTTAGGAAGGTCTTATTATCAGGTTTTGAGAGCTGAAAAAAGCCTGCCCTCACTGAGGTCTGCAATTTGGATAGAGATAAAATCTCAAAAGAAATACTTGTAAGTGCCACTGGTCAGAAAAACTTGTCTCATGGCAAAATTCCTTTAATGGGAAATTTTCTGCACATCATCCTCACAGCTGGAATTCAAAATACCACAGATTCATTTCAGGGATAGAGACAATAGGAAGATAAAATTTCTTTTAATTCCACCCTTGCTACGGAAAATGTTGATTTAACTATGTACCAAGGTCCCATTAGAACCTGGTTTCATATTTCAAGTTTCTCAATATAAATGCTTTATTTATGTAGAACCAATAAAACTGATGTCACAGTACTTCTGTTTTCAGAAGTAAGCATTACTGCATCCCTAAAAAAACCTGGAAGGAAATGTATTAGTCCACCTTGGTTTTGTTTGCTGCTTAAGAAGTCAGAATCTCACGTAAGCAGCAAGTTGAAGCATTAATTCACTCCTTCTTCAGTGGTAAATTTATACAGTATTGAAGCCCCAACAGAAATCTCTTCACTAAAGCTGCACAAGACACTTCAAAATGGTTTCAAGACAAGACAGTGCCTTTGCAGACTCTAGGGTACAGTGCAGGGCTCTAGGGTGAAATAGGACAGGTGTTTTTTTTTAACTCTGTGGCTGCTTGGGAGGTTTAAGCACAGCTGACAGAATTTTCCAGTCTCCCCTCACCCAGTTTTTGCTGCTAACACTGAATGCTCATGCTTATAATTGTATGGGCTAGATATGCAAATGTGGGCCTGTGGTTTGTAATTTTTTTTATATTATGCTATTAAAGCTTAAAGTGATCCTGAAGCTGCTCTTCAGGGAGTGCTCCTTCTGAGCTAAGTCCATTGCAGACACTGTCACAGCATAAATCAGCTGTAGGCACACACATGCATTTACACACACAGCTCTCTCCATTTTCCCCCTTCACATTGCTGCCAAGAGCACCAGTAACTCTCTGAAATCTGTTGTTGCATTGTAATGGAGAGCCAGTCATGAAATGGGTAAAGTGGGAAGACCCCTCTATAAGCCCTGCAGGAAGTCAACTGTGATTGCTTTGTAGCTCCACCTTCTTGGCTAAAACGCCCCTTCACCCTTTGTCTCTGGTTCTTTGAATCTAAAAAAAAAAAAGATCTATTCAGAGTGCAAAGACATTTTCTCTTTGTCTATGCAAAATAACCCCCCATAACCCTTTTGTCTGTTCATGCCACTCAGATGATCAGCCACATCTTCTCTTCAGTGACAGCTCCCCAAGATGCTCCTATTTTCTACTGCTCTGTTGTTTTACTCCTGCATTTGTGAGAAAGAATGACTTATTTTAGCAACTAATTATACTAACAGCCATACAAAGGGCCAAAAAAAGAGTAAAACTGCTTACAGAAGGGAAATTAAGACACTGGGTTATCTTAAAAGGAGACAGTCTGCTGTTAAATTCATTTATGCTACTCTGCTGGGGTTACCTGCCAGAAAAGGTCAAGATGTAATTATGATGGGTGTGCTGAGTGCATTGTATCCCTGATGCATGAAATCTGTTAGCTCCAAGTATTTTACCCCTATACAAGAGAGTGTAAAACTCTCTTGGGGACCGTAAAAGCAAGGCGAATTTTAAGGTCCTACCTATGGGATGATGCTCAAATATTCTACAGGGTGAGCCCACCCTGAAGCTCAGAGGCAAGAATCTGGTGACTTTTGAGATCTCTTCTTCATTTCACAGTGAATTTACAGAGGAGCAGGTGGGTAGCTGTACTATGTGCTCAGCTCTTCACATATATACATATCTGACTATTTCATCCCACCAGGTTCTTGGACATCTAAGAGTATATGTCAACCTACTCAGTGGATTAAGAACTGGCTTGATGGCCACACCCAAAGAGTGGCTGTCAATGGGTCCATGTCCAAGTGTAGGCCAATAACAAGTGGAGTCCCCCAGTGATCAGTGCTGGGGCCAGTCCTGTTTAACATCTTTGTTGGGGACACGGATGATGGAACTGAGTGCACCCTCAGCAAGTTTGATGATGACACCAAGCTGTGTGGTGTGGCTGACATGCTGGAGGGAAGGGATGGCATCCAGAGGGACCTTGACAGGCTGGAGAGGTGAGCCCATGCCAATCTCATGAAGTTCAGCAAGACCAAGTGCAAGGTCCTGCATCTGGGTAGAGGCAATCCCAAGCACAGATATAGGCTGGGCAGTGAGTGGCTTGAGAACAGCCGTGAGGAAAAGGACTTGAGGGTGCTGGGGGATGAGAAGTTCAACATGAGCCATCAGTGTACAATTGCAGCCCAGAAAGCCAACCAGATCCTTGGCTGCATCAAGAGAAGTGTGACCAGCAGGGTGAGAGAGGTGATTCTCCCCCTCTGCTCTGCTCTTGTGAGACCCCACCTGGAGTGCTGCATCCAGTTCTGGAGCCCCTTCTACAGGAGGAACATGGATGTGCTGCAGTGTCTCCAGATAAGTGCCACGAGGATGTTCAGAGGGCTGGAGTAGCTCTCCTGTGAAGACAGACTGAGAGAGTTGGGGTTATTCAGTCTGGAGAGGAGAAGGCTCCAAGGAGACCTTGTTGTGGCCTTCCAGTATCTGAAGGGGCTACAAGAAAGCTGGGGAGGGTCTTTTTAGGCTGTCAGGAAGTGATAGGATGTGGGGGAATGGTCTCAAGTAGAGGAGGGGAGATTTAGATTGGAAGTTAGGAATAAGTTCTTTACTATGAGGGTGGTGAGACACTGGAACAGGCTGCCCAGAGAGGTGGTGGAAGCCCCATCCCTGGAAGATTTTAAGGCGAGGCTGGAGAGGGCTCTGAGCAACCTGATCTAGTGGGAAGTGTCCCTGCCCATGGCAGGGGGCTAGGAACCTTAGGAACCTAGGATCCTTAAGGAAACAACCCTGAAAATTCTATGATTCTATTCTATGATTCTATGAATCTGTCAAAAAATACTATGCTTTTTGTGTATTACTCTCATTATCAGTATAAAAAATAAGGCTTGCATATTGTATTATAGTATTTATATAGCAGTCATCATCAGGGTATTTAAGCTTCATACAAAAGCTTTTACACCCCCTACAATCGACTAAATAATTTTTACAGGCATTTTAAAAATTCACACATTCCTGTAATTATTTCCACGTTGCCTTTGTCATTGGTCATGTTCAGAACTACAATTCACTTCCCCCAGTACTAATGGGTAATAAGTAATTCATATAAAAAATTAAAGACACCTAACAAAAACACATGGGCATGCTTCACGTGGTGACTGCATTATACAGTCTGTGATGTCGTTTGCTGTGGTAAAGCCCTGTAGAAATTAAGAGAAAATTATAACCTGTCCTTACATTTTGAACGTCCTATAGAACAGAATACAATTAACATTTTTCTCAAATAACATAATCTGGTAGGATGGCTCAAAAAGGTTGCAGAAGACAGCACTCTATTTTAATTCCAGAACAGAGCACTGTTAGATTTCTATAGACTCTTACAGGGTCCATTCCTCTTAACTTCTGCAGGACTATCCCAGGAGGGTTTGCACAGTGGGAGAAAAATTACCAAGAGACAGGAAAATGTATTGCCTAAATTTACTTCCAAAAGCTGGCTTGGAAGGCTTAAACATAGAAGGGCTATTCCGCTTCATGATAAAGGATTCAGATGTGTTCAGAAGAGGGTTCATGTGGACAAAACCAGAGAAACTATGGGAAGTTTTAGACAGGTGGTGTACAAAGTCCCTGGCTCCTGAAGTGGCCCCTCAGCTGCAGCAGAGGCAGCAGCTGACCAGACAGTCTGTGGAGTTGCCAGACTGGTGACTTTCATGGCCTGTGAAAAGCTCCTTTACCCACAGGGTTCAGGGGAAGGATCTGGTTCTTACATGACAGACACTGTTGGTTTGAGCATAGAAGGGATCAGACATTTTTGTATAGTTGGCATGTATCTATCCAGTGTCTACAGGACCTTTCAATTATGTTCTGTACAAAAGAACTTGACACTAGCCTACCATGAACACTTTCCATGCCCACACAAACCCTTCCTACTGTATTACCTCTCACACCAGTCCTGTCCTGTGTCTCCCCATTTACCAGAAAAGGTAAATCTTGATTTTGAGTTTTTCTGTTGCCACTCAGCTTTGTTGTTTTGGGGAGAGTGGCAGAAAGAAAATAATGAATGCTGTTCATTCACCTATAAACCCCTGATCAAAGTTCTAAGAGGCATCTTGCACTGGTTGAGAGAGGGGACTTCAGTGTAGTTGGGCAAGAGGCAGAGTGATGGTTTGGGTAGTGTTAGAACACCAATAATGTTTACATTCCATTAGACAAACACAAAAGTTAACAATCCATTCAGAATCACTGCAAAGCTAAAACTACAAGCTCAAGCACATGGGTAGGAGATGTCAGAACTGCATGACTTTAATTAACCCTCCTGTGTGCATGCATTATCTAACTGCATGAGCATGTATTATTTCTCACCAGCGGGCCTGTGTCTCACAGTGCAGGGGACAGACAAGATCCACTGTGCCAGAAGCTGTTCAGCATTTTCCTGCCTCTTCTCTGTGCAGTCCCAGGCTTACTTAGTGAGAACTGTTCACTTCATGCTGAAGCTAGTATGGACCTTGTCATGGACATGCTTGTCACTTTCCTCACTTCAGCAGCTGTGAGCCTCACATAAATTAACTTGTTTTCATCTCTGGAAGAAGAGGGATTGGTGTTATCCCCATGTAGCTGAGGAGATAATTCTCACAATTTCTGTGAGAATTTCCATTGCTCCCTCTAAAATGGTCAAAAATGCAAATGAAATACAGTTTTGTCATAAGAACCGCTCGGTTATAAAATAAATGGTGCTATCAGTCCTTCACACCCTTCGTATTTCCATCCTAACCAATATATATATATAAGTGCAGCTACCCTTATTAGTCATAACAATAATTAAACTGTTGTCAGAATCCAATCAACTCCTTTGATTGAATGGCCATGGGGAGATGAACCCCACCAGCCTTGCTCTATTCTGCCACAGAATTTTCAAGAGTTCAGCTGACCTAGAGTGGAGTCCTTTGCACCACTTTTGTAATCTAGTTCCTTGCTACACTAACTCATCTCCTAAGTCTCTTTCCTCATTTCCTTAACTCATTTCCTAAGTCTCTAAAATAAGTGTAATTTTAATGGCCTTACTTCAGGAGTTCTTCTGTTTTGGAAATATCTTCCACAAAAAGAAAATAAAATAATTGTTTCCTTTAGTTTAAAAACCCAACGGTTTTTAGAAACACCTGTCACTGTTTCCATCTCTCCAATCAGTGAGCAGTGTGGGTGTCTCAGCAGACGCTGACAATTTGATGATACTTTATCAGTGTGAGACTCCTGCTGCCTCTCACTATTGGAATAAACAAGAAATCAGATTTTGCAAGTTATTGTTAGGCAAGTTCAATTTCTTTTATTTCCTTGAAGTAAGTCTCTATGTGTGTGTACTGGCATTAGCATTGGCCAGTTCACTCCCATTTCCCTTTTGCAGCCACACAGGCATTGATGCTACCAGCAAAATGACAGTCCTCAGAAAAAACAGATTCAAAAGCAGTGCTAAAATGCTGGCCTCACCTGAGACTTCATGCAAATCTCATGTAAGGTTCTTTTAAGGTCTCCATTCACTGAAAAATACAAGCCTAGAGGAACAATTCCTTCACCAGAAATTTTATCTTGCTCCTGGTGGTATGTGTGTTCTGATTTTTATTTTCACGGCTGTCTGCATTGTCAGGAAATAGAGGCCTTAAATTCCACAAAAAGCATGTTAGTTTGGGAAAGCAGGGCAAAAGAGTTGAGGGAGGGAGTGAAAATCCAGCCTCCCTGAAATCAGTTGGAGATAACAAATCAAGGTGGTACTTCTGACTCATTCTCTGGGGGGAAATTCTCTATTGCATCATTCTTGCAATGAAAAGGGTCACAGTCTCTCTGCAGGTTAACATTACCCTCCATGTATGAGTGTCTGGCAACAAAACGCCCAAACTCAAGCTGTAAGTAGTTGATGGAAACTGTTGTTGTGAATCCTGCTTATCATTCAGTGTGATGGAGTTCTCTTTTCTTGCATTATGGGCAACTGGGGTCATGGGAAGTTACATAGCAGAGGTGGCACACCTGCAGCCATCCTCCCAACAGCAAAGGCATTGGGCAGTGTTCAATAACCAGGACTAAGCCAGTAAATTCCAGGCAAGAAAAGCTGAATCTCTGAGAATTTAGATACCACTGGGGCTATATAAAGTCCAAACTATATCAGGAATGACGCCTGCCCACTTCTGGCCAGACTCTGAGCAGCCCTTCCTGGGACTTTAAAAAGTATGTTGCAAAAAGATGCAAACAGATACAAGAAGTCTTTCTCCTTGAGAAAAGAGTCCTTGAGAGGGGTAAGTACTCCCTCCCATTTTCTGCCATAATCTATAAAAGCCAGGAGGGCAGAAAAGTTCATCCCTATCTTTCTCACAGACCTTGGTAACTCTGTTCAGGTATTGCTCTCACCTCCCTTTCTTCTCCTTCCTGCAGGTCTTTTAGCAGTTTCCTTTTCCCCTTCTTAACTATGTTTATCACAGAACTGTTATCACCATCACTGCTGGGCTTGGCCTTGTCTGGCTTTGGAAGCCCAGAAGGTTTCAGCAGCTTCTCACAGAAGAAACCACTGTAGGTTCCCCCTGCTCGCAAAACCCCATCATGCTGACCCAGCACATCCTTCCAAAACGTGCCTTCCCCCTTCCTTCCTCTCCATCTTTTTCTGAGGCCCAGAAACTATTCTCTTCTCACCTCTCCAGCCTTGTCAACATTTGCAGTTAAATTAGAGTAGAGATGATTTCTATCCAGATAGAAGCTCAGTTCATGCTGCTTTTCCTCTGCAAGCAGATGGTGTCTCAGGAGACCACGAGTAAATAGTGAAGCACCATCCACATTAGTTTTGCTGCCTAGCCCTGCATCTTCATGGAGTGGTGCCTGGATCTCACTGATCCATAGCCCACACACCTGCATTTTGTGTAGCTTTACTTTTGTTTCCTCCTTGGCTGTGAAGTCCTGAACAGCCCATGATTCAAGCCACAGTCCATGTTGTTCGGTTGAGTTTTACTGTCATAAACAGGTTAATATTTTTCTGATTTAGTGAAACAAATGCCTCTCATAGCTGCTTGGAAAGAAAATCCCTCCTTACCCTCCAGCTGGTATTTGCTGTACTTGAGTGAGCTCGGTAAAAAGCTCAGGTTATAATTTAATGTTATGTTTATGTAGAATGAACAAGCCTTTCTTAGGGGTTTTTAAGCCAAGAAACTGCTCTTTTCCTTGATGGAGCTCTCCAGTGCCTTAGCAGGACTCCATACAACAGATCTTCTAACAGGGCCAGCAAGCAAACAGCACATTACCTGCAGCAGCAGGTACTGCTGAGCACAGTAATATATTGATGCAGGACATTACTGAGCTTTTTGAAGTTCCCCACAACAGCATCAAATGAAGCCTCTTTTTTTTTTTATTTACTAACAACGAAATGCTTGTGTCCCACTAGCACAGTGCTATCAAAAGGCAGGGGCTGTGGCTCTGTTCTTTTCCATAGGTTGTTGCTATAGTCTTTATCCTGATGTGAAAAATTTGGACTTCCCTGTAAGCAGACATTAGCACAGCTCTATTGATATCCATGTCAAATGATTCCTCAAAAGTGTATTCAAAAGTGCTTTTGAGTACACCCTTGTAATTTTCTTCAGCAGAGGGAGCAAACCTAAGTACTGATAGAAGCTGCAGAGATACAAGGTCAATATGGGTGACAGTTCAATGGGTGGAGGCTTCTAGAGAGGACTGAGACCTGAAGCCTCACCCTGTTGTTTTTTTTTCCCCTTTCTACCCAGCTCCACGTGTACAAGCTCAGTCAATAGAATCACTCATGCTTTAAAATGTAGTATATATTTCCACCTTTCATAATTTGTATTTGTCTAGTAATTTATTCTCTCCCACTATACCAGGAGGAAATCAGACTGATGGTTGACACTATACTGTATTAACCATTTCCTATTAGGAAGAAAAATTTCTGCTGCAGGGCCGAGTTCTATTCTTCTGCTTATAGTTGCTCTAATCCTTTGTATATTCCCACGTGCCCTCCACTCTCTTCTTCCTACTTGTATCCCCATTTTTCCTTCACTTCAGTACCACTTGTATCTTAGTTGCTGTCTGTTCACATGCCTAAGACAAAGATATTTTTTCCCAACATCTGCTTTCATTCACAGTTCTCAGTTCATGTTAGGGTGAGTGCTCTCAACTGAACATAAAGGAGCAAAAAATTAATTGAAAGGGAATAATTTGCAGTCACTATCTGAAACCCATTAAGGTGATAAACTTTGTTATACTGGACCACAAACAAGTAGTTTAATACATTATTTCAGGGATGCAAACTACCTGAAAGAATTTGGAGCCAGGTGGAGCCAACACCCAGATTATTCAAATTAAATGAGTATACAGAGAAATAGAGGGCAGAAAATCCTTCTTTCCTCTTACACATCTATGTAGTGTTTTCATACTACAAACCAAGAGGCAGGAAGACCCAAAATACTGTGTGTCTTGTTTGGAAGTGACGAAATCACTCAACCCTTTCATTTTAACTTTTTTTTTCATTTAGGAAGTATAATGAATGCTTGAACCATCATCTATATTTATGCAAAGATATTTGATTTTTATATGTGAAATATTAAACATCTTAATGAAGATGACTTCCCTGGGAAGTGCTCTTTCTGACAATGAGTATGGCCTGCTGGGCACCCTGGTTGTTAGATACAAATATTGTAGAAGATCACCACAACTCTGGACAGTATTTAACCACTCATTATGCCTCCAGGATAAACTTGGATGAATATTCGACATAACTCACTGATGCTATATCTAAGAATAAATCATGCTTTGATTATTCCATCTTGTAGCCAACTGCAGCACAGGGAACATACTTTGCCAGCAGTTGTTACAAGCATACTTGGAATTCTTGACCAAGATAATTGAAAGCGGAACATGAGAACAAAATCCTACAAATTATTTCCACAGTATGTTAAAGTCAAGACAGTAGGCTGTAAACTAAAGAAAAATCTATTAGATAGAGTTGTCTCAGACTCTCTTTTTCCTTTAGAAATTGTGAGCTACACAGTTTCATAAATCGATGAAAGTATTCTGACTATAAAACTTAATTGATACTGAATTTAAATGCACAAACTTAAATCATTTTGCCATTCTCTTTGAAAATTAGTTCTTGGCACTGCATTTCTCTCCATCACTGCATGAAGCAAAAATCACAAGTCCTGAGAAAGAAGATTAACATGTACACAGGATGAAGTGCTATGAGGAGTGAAATCTGGAGCACTGCAGAAGATGTTTCAAGGAGTGTAAACAGACAAAAGTAAAAACAGAAAATAAAACCTGACTTTTAAGGAAAATCAGCAGCAACTTGTATTTATATAGTGCTCCATATGTTCTAGATGAATAGCACCCGTGGCGTTTTAGAGAGAAGTAAGGTAGAAAGCACTCTCGAGACAAGAAAGTAAGAAAATAATTACATTTTTTTAAAAAAAATGTTTTCAGCTTTGAGTAGGTTCAATTCTTCCCTTTAGGTGGCTCTTGGTAGTGGTGCTGAGGTGCTGTTATTTTACATAATTGGCTTTGGATGGGAGCCATGCTGCAGCGAAAGAGAAAAGGCTGCTTGTGGTTGAAATGCTCATTTTATTTGCTTTTTTTTTTTCCTTTTTTTAAAATGTAATGCTAAATTAGAACCCTGATTGCTTAGAAAAATCTAGCTAGAAAGAATGAAAACATTCAGCTGTTTGATAATGGCAGTTATGGAAGAAAAAAAAGGCTTTGGGTGGGAGAGAAAAGGAAGAACTGCACATGGGCAGTCTTTTCGCCTTGGTTTTGTGGTTTTTAACCCACCTCCCATTTAGAGAGGAGTAAACTGAGAAAATTGTTCTTGATGGCTGTGTTTAGGTGGATTTCTCCAGCTCTTGATATAGTAAAAGTTAAAATAACCTTGCTGTAATATCTATAATAAGGACCATCAGGAGTGAAAATAAATACTGCACAAATTAAACAGCTGTATAACAGTCTTAGGCAAGAATCATGAACACATGTGAGGCACCTTTGGTCTTTTTACAGAATGAAAAGTTACACAAGTCCAGTATAAAATGGAGTTTCTCCTTTTCTACCATGCAGAAAGCACAGATCACCATATCAGCTGAGGTTTGCTGAACTGAGATGTATATGCTATCCCTACTTCATTTCTTCAGAAGAAAAATGCCATGCATGCTTGAATCCATCTTTCACATCATGATTTTATGTTTTTCACAGGAGAAAAGCTCAGCAAGTCAGAAACTTGTTAAAAACCATCACTGGTAAACTACAGGTGGGTAAATATTCTGGATATGGGTATCTTTCTAGCCAGACATTCTCATTTCTGCTGCTGTGTTTGAAACCTCCCCATGCTTTCTGACATAAAAGTCATGCTCAGACACTGGGCCACTAATCCTAGAGCCCTGCATGGCTGAATCTTGAATCAAGGACCTCAGAATAAGATTTACATTTGTCAGGCTGTTGTGGGATTTCCAGAAGAGTGATACAGGCAACCATTTCATTTGTTGGCCACATGCCAACAGTAGGAGTTGTACTTATTAAAGCAGTCATCATCTTCATCACCACATAGATTTATCAGCTGCATTGTCCTCAAAACCCCTGTCTGAATTAGTGTCTTACTGGGATACAGTTTTTATAGACAGCCATATAGTTTTTATAGAACATATTTCAAAGAGATAAAGATTTATACTGGAAAGAGGCTACCAAATTACTTCAGTTTCAGAAAGCAGCACTGATAGCCAGTACTCACTCTGTCCAGCTGGCACAAGGGTGCTTCCTGATTTAGAGAAAGAATGCTTGACAGCTTTTGAAATTAATATTATTTTTACTGGTATCTTGCTTTTTAATCCTTCATTATGTGGATAGCCTGATCCTCATCAAAAAGGAAACCAGAAGGGTGCACACTTGCTGCCAAAAGTCTGCTAGAAAATAATTCTTGGCTAAAGTTGGAAGGATTTCCTGCTGACTTCAGTCCTGTAAATCTGCTCTTTGCTGCATGAGTATAAAGGCGAGGATACTCATCAACATTTATTTAGCTTTATGGTCAACTTATGTTTTCAAGCTGGACAATCTTAGGCTCACAGCTTTCTTTTTAGTCTGACTGCCTTTATGTAAGAGTTAGGGTGAGGGCAAAAAGCCCTATCTGTAGCCCACTGAATAACAGAGACCTGCAGACTTCCACAATCTCTGAAGCTGATCTGATAAACTGAGCTGTGCACCATAATCCAACTCTTAATGTCAGGGAAAAGTTATTCACCATCAGTAGCTATCCATCCCATAGAATAGACAACAAAGGGTAATTGATTTTTAATTTCTCATACATGATAATCAACAGAAGAACATAATAACGTAGGTTAGGCCAGTATAAGGCAGTGATTTTCTAGTATTTATGTTCATTCAGCATGTTGAGCAGATAGAAAGTCAGTCAAAGGTAAGGTTTTAGTGAGAACTAGCAGGCATAATTTTTTGTTTTGACTCTGCAAGGTGCTTCTGCTGGGAGTTATATGCTAAATATTTCTATCAACATTTCTCAGAATTATGGCTATGTTATTAGTTCTGATTAGGATGCAAATGATGTGAAAATACTGTTCCTCGGGGCCATGAAATTCTAAGAGAAGGCAATCTTGGAGAAAGCACAGATGAATAAAGCACAGGAGAAAATTTACATTACCATCTTATTTTTGCTTCACTTACGAGGCCCTAAGAAACACATGAGAATCTTGTCCTAGTCATTGTCAGCTGCTCTGAGCAGTGGATCAGGCTCCTAAGCAATGCCCTGCTGAAAACAGAATTAGACTCCTCTAATAACAAAGAACCAAAAGCAAGGGCACATTGGTTCAAGTCAGCTGTGACTCTGTTAAAGATGCAACAAAAATTACCATGAAGCGACAAAACTGCCATTTCTAATAAGCCATAGGCTTCAAATCAAAGGCCACAGCACCTTCCCAGGAGCATAAAACTCAAGATGCCTGCCCTTTAAGCAAGCTGAAACAGAAGCATTAGTATAGGGAGTCGATAAGTGGCAAAAAGGTAACTTCACTAATGCATAAAAAACTACCATATGCACACTGTCCTATAAAATGGAAACTCTGACAATCTCTTTTCATCTTAAGGGCATTCAGCATTGTGAGTATCCATGCTATACTCACAACTGACTCTGCTTAATACAGAGGCTGTGTTGTAAGTTTTGCCTTTGCTACAGCAGAAGACTGAAGCCAGCTTCCTCCTTGTTTCTCTGTGTAGTAGGCAAGAAGGAAACACATCCTTTTTAAAATCTCTCCTACACACACTGTGACCCTGACCATCGACTTCCAGTTACAATGCATAACCCAAACCAACAGAAATACCATTCTACCAGCCTCCACTCCATCCATCAGGTTTTCCCATTGCACCTACTTGAGCTGTGGGAGTAGTTGTGGAGAAGTGGAGATGACTTATGCTCTTTGGCTTCCTTTGTTCTAGCCAGCAGCACACTGGGGATAATCTCTTCCTCCTATGGAGATAAAGAGAGATAATTAAAATAAACTAGACCTGCTGTTGTGCTTCCTGCTGGGAGGTATTAAGCAGGAAGATATGCTGACCTACTCAAAGAGGCTTGGGCGGTACAGATCACCTTTGCCATTTAAAAACGAAGCAGAGGCTTTTGTTTTGTTTCACTTAGGAGAGTGCAACAAAATTATTTCACCTTTTTTTCCTTTTGTGCAGGGTTGTGTTGAACTTACAACTTGAAACTTATTTGCTGAAACCACTGGTCAAAGAAATGCTATTTTAATACCTGTGGAAGGAACAAAATCTACATCGTGTAAAAATTTTTAAGGGTAATTAGGTAGTGTAAAACTTCTTTCCACTTTCTCAAGTGGCTTCTTGTGAGATGTGATAATGTGGTTTAAGAACACAACAAAATTTGAATTTAAATTAAAAATAGGGTAAGACTGTACAAAGAAAAACACAAACATGTTCAGACTGCCTACTGCCAGCAAAATCTTGGCATTTGCCAGTACTTAAAGGTTATGTCTGTCATGTTTGGATGTGGCATAAAGTCTTTCACCCTTTTCCAAGTAATTGGACATCATACTGATAGGTAAAATTGAATGTGGTATGAACAGCTCTCCTATAGAATTACAGGGCTTATTGACAGACAGTGTTTGGAGAGAAGACCTAATTTTGTGCATGAACATGTCATGCTGGAATAATTATGCAACTGCTTGCTTTCCTTCTGCAGTACATTGTAAAACCCCACAGTAGTGCTTGGGAATTCATACCTTCTGGTTTTGCATAAACACCAGAACTGTAATTAACAAGAGGCAATAGATTATTAAGGTGAATGCAGTGTATAGCAAAGAATAAAGAGCTGAATAGTTATATATATAATTATCTTTCTCTAGAGGTGTATGAAAGTGACTTCAGCTTACACTCTTTTTATAACCAGCAGCAAATCCAAAAGTGGCTCTTGTTGGGCAATCTGTGGTCATTGTTTTCTTTCTCCTGCTTTGGTGGCTGACTGATAGAAGTGTGCAAAAACTGAGGTAGCATTTTGCCTCTGGGAAGCTTGACTTGTGTTATGTTTTTGTTTTTTTTTTAACTTGATGGCAAGTTTAACCAGTGTGAAGTATCCCATCTTAGCCTAAAATAAAATAGCCTTCTGGATCCTCACAGAAAATCATTGATTTCTGACTATAACTTTGCTCTCACCTGAGCAGGATGACTGAAAACTTATGATTAAAGGAAGGAAAATGTTCAGATAGGGAGGATATGTCTTGAGCTGAAAATACCTGGATGCTGGGAGATTAAGGGGTATTGGATGTATTAGGGAGATGGAGGATGCTTTCTCTGTTCCCATTCTCTACAGGCATCTGTTCACTGCCACAGTTTATATATTTTAATATATTTTAATATATTTTATATATTTATATATATACAATTTTATATATTTTGTTGGGTTTTTTTTTTAATGGTACACAATGTTCACACCTATATTTTGCATTTGGAAATGCATATTCCGAACAGCAGTGCAAAAAGTATCCATAATCTCTGAAAAAAACAACAGCATTCTTGCTACTGTGTCATTTCTAAATACAAAATTGACAGCCATATTGCTACTTATGTTTGTGTGGTGAGAAAAGTTAATCTTATGTAAGTGGCATGACTGAGTGTGTCTATTTTGATTTCTTTGTCATTTAGAGTTCTTAAGCTTGCAAACCTCCTAAAGAAAGATGCAGTGAATGCACAGCTGGCTCGTGACAGCCAGTGATATTGCAGAGCTAAGAATGTCTGGGTCATTTATGTCAGAGTGGAAACACTTGAACTGCTCCGTGTGTGGCTCAAATCAGGTCCCCAACCCATTCTGTGTCTGTCCTGGACACCATGTTGCTGGCTGCCTCTGTGCCCCTCTGGGGAGGGGGAAGTCTCTCCTGTTAAACTTCTAGCTATTGTGTGATATCAATTAATTTGTAACAGAAATAACAGCGAGGCTCCTGGCTCTTTGACTTCTAAGAAAAAAGCATTTGCTTATCAGGACTTATTAGTGGTGAATAAGCCTTGTCATAAGCAGGTTTATCAAACTGATGCTTATACAGAGATTGTCTTCTTTCCATGGGCTTTCTGCTGGTGCATTTACACCTTCTTCCCAAGTGGTGTGCTTAGCTTGGCTGAGTCATTCTTTTCTGCTGTTGAGAGGGCAGCATGTTCTTGCACTTCTTGACTCTGGGATGTTTTCCTGCATGCTCTGTGCCTCTGCTTGCTCCAGTATGATCTGGGTTCCTTTTACCAGCCCTGCCATGGTTAGGTCAGGCAGTGGGCTGGACCACAAAGCCTGTTTTTACATCCTGATGGCACAGCATATATTGAACAGACTCTGCTACCCATGGTGTCTTGATGTCCCAAGCAGAATGCCCAGAGTGGGGCATTTCTTCTGCTGTCAGTCGAATTCAGCTGAGCTTCTTTACCTCTTCTTTTACACTCCTGTAGGTTCTCTCTAGTACAGCTGGCACCACCAGCAGAGCTGCCAGAGCACAGCTGCTTTCAGTGTACCACAATGGAGCAAACCATTGCAGCTGTCTCCCTGTGCAGCTGCAGCTCACACAGCAGATTACTGCTAACAGATTCAGCAGAGAAAGTGGTGAATGCCCACAGTATCTACCTACTTACAGTTATCTGCTCCCTGCTAAGGTGCCTGAACACCTCTGGGGTTTCAGGACTAGCCTTGCCCACAACTCTTTCTTTCCTGGTTCTGATCATGCTTCCCTTTACCCACTGTCTCCACTTCCTTGTTTTCAGAAGTTTGCATCTGCTCACACTGTCAAGGTTTAACACTGATGCAGCAACTAAAAGAATGATAGATGCTCTTTATTAGCCCCTCTCCCTGACAGAGAAAGAAGAGAGAATGAGGGAGAGAGACACTTCCAGTTTGAAACTAAACTACAGAGATTTAATGAAACAGTAATGATGAAAAAATATATATTAAATGTATAATGGATACATACAAAAGCAGTATCATGTTCCTCCCCCCATCCCCTCATAATGTTCGCATCACCACTGAGGCTGCAGGGCAGCCCTGGAAAAGTCTCAGGGTGGGCTCCTGGAGTCAGCAGCAGATGAGATCTGGCAGCAGGAATACATGGTTTCAAGAGGGTATGGATCAGGATCAAAGGTAGAGGAATAGATGGGATTTTCCCCAGATGTTGGCTATGGACGAAGAACTTAACCCTCATGATCCCTCAGATTTATACTGAGTATGATGTGTATGGGATTGAATCATCTATTTGGTCAATATCGGTCACTTGTGAGTTCTGCTCCTCCCTAAAGGAGGGTTGCAGGTGTGACCCCCTTACTCCCTTTCTCTTTCTGGAGCATAAGATGCTTTTCAGAACCAAGCAGTGGCCTTGGTTCTGCATCCCATTCTCTATCTGTAACTATAAACATTGAGTGTTGCCAGCCCTACAAGCAGACACTGACTGAGAAACTTGCCATGAATTTCATCAAGTGCAGCTACTTAGAAGACACTTGACTGAAAGTAAAATTACAAGAAAGAAAATTAGTTCTATCCTGACCCAAACCAGGACACACACCCAGGCTTGAGGGAGGCGGGTGATACTGTGGAGCAGTTCTGATTCCACTTGTGGGGTGTGTTGGCTCTGAACTCTAGTGGTTCCTTTAGGAGTCTGAGCCTCCAGCAATGCTTTCCAACCATGGCCCAGTGTTGAAAACCAAATAATTTCCCTCTCAGTCACAGTCGAGATACATTTGAAAACCACAGGAGTGAGTCTGCCCTTGCACACCATCTACCCAAGGAGGGGCAAATAAGTCTTTGAACTGAACCTCTAATATAACAGGTGATTGTTTGCTAGGGGTAATCACTTGATTCCCCCTGCACTATGCTGCCATATGAGTCTTTCCTAGTAGTGCAAGCAAAACAGGGTAATGTTTGTTCTCTCCTTTTCCCATTAATTTTGAAGCATTGCTACCACTTTTCATGAATTCATTTTTTTTCTTTGCTTTTCCTATTTGCATTTACTCAGTAGCAACCAGAGCATATCCATTTTTGAAGTTAGCTTAAATAAATGCTGTTGGCTGATGACTATCAATCCTGCACAAATGCTTGCATAAGAAGGTAAGTTTTCTCCAAGCTGTTTGCTTAGAGGTAGATCACTGTTCTAATAGTGTGTCCATTGAACAGTCATTTATCTGTTGCAATTATTTGCCCCTTAGAGCTGGTGCTTTTATATTAGTAGCCAACACCTGCATGCTTCATGGCAATTAGCAAAGTGATACACTATCTGCCACCCTGCTGCTCACCCACCCCTCCCTTCTGGAAAAAGAAAAGAAAAGAAAAGAAAAGAAAAGAAAAGAAAAGAAAAAAAAAAGAAAAAAAAGAAAAAAAGAGGAAAAAAAAAAGGTTCAGAACGGCAAATCTCATCCTAAAAGCAATAAAGAGGAAAAATGTTGATCAGTACTTGCATCTGGATTAATCAAAGAGAGGGCAAGAAAACTTTCCTTACATCAACAAATAATTCATGATGTGTATATGAGCAACCAGCAACTCTATTATTGCAGCTGTGTGACAGATATTGTGAAGGGGACAGCAAATAAGGCTTATCACTCTATGGTCTTGACAAATACTACAACAAGGATCAGAAACAGAACAAATGTAACTCATTTTGGAGACAATCCCAGAAAAGTAATCTCATTTGTTCTTCAGCATGAATTATACAGCAGTGCAAAGGATGAGAATGTGATTTTCACTGAGTTGTATATTTTAATCACTTTTCTTTGCTACTAACAAAATTACTCATTTTGAAATGCTGATAGGGAATATTAGTGTTTGAACTATGAACTAAATGAAGAAAAGAAAGTTGTAATGTAAGAGTTCTGTCAGTTCCATAAAATTTCTACAAGGGTCAAATACACCTTGGCCTTAGACAAACAATTCCTGCAGATTTCTGGGAATTTCTGCCATGTCCCCAAGTGGAGCTGGACATATGCCCTCACCTTCTCAAGCTTGATATTGAGTCTTGTAGAGACCATTCCAGAGCTGAAACACCCCAAAACTGGGTGGCTGGTTGGTGGGATATCTTGAGCTGGAAGTTATGGTGGAAAAATTATGGTCACTAAGTCCCATTGGACCGAGTTCTTCTGGCAAGAAGAGAAGGCAGCTTGACTGTTGGTTATGCCAACAACTAATTTGGATGCTGTTTGGTGCGGAAACGCAACATTTGAAGCTTCCCAGGGAGTTTAATCCAAGGCTGAAATCCTTAAGTAATCCATTCTGTTGTAAATGACATCTAGGAAGATCCCTAAGGTACCACAGATTTTCCAGAGCTTGACTCCTGGGTAAGAGGGACTTGTGTGAAAGCCTTTATTAGAGAGAGGAAGAACTAGTTATGAATTTCTATACTAAGTTATTTTCAGAGTAGCTTATTGTCTCTCTAAACTCCTCTGTATAATATCTCATGTTCTTCATGCTTATCCTAACATTCTGAAGAATGTATTTCCCTTCTGCTTTATGTTTGCTACTTGTGACTCTAAGGCAGCACAAAAGGGTAAAGGGCTGACATGGCCACCTATGAATCAGGCTGCTATGACAGACAGCAAGACCAGAGACAACCTGGGACCTGAATTTACATAAATGGAATTTCCATCTATAGGTGGCTTGAAATGACAAATGTTCCTTCGTGAAGGTAGATGAGAATATGAGGACCCTCCTATTGCATAAGTAATCATGGCACATGTGGGAATGCAGGAGAAAAAGTTTTTATTTTAATCTCAGGTGCAGTGTGATGACAATGCAAGCCATGGAGTGGTTTGTGTGAAAAACAAATGAGCACATGTGAGGAATGGAGGAAGAGTCTGGGTTCTTTGTGTGAATGCAGGAGGTCAATGTGTGTTCAGAGTGAAGTTACCTTCCTAAGCCTTACAAACTGAAAGTCAGTTCTGTCTGTCCTGCAGGACTGGGGACAAAATATATCAAGACTTAGTTTCACCTGTGGTTCAAACTTAATTTTAGCTTTTAGGATCAGGTTTTCAGAATCAGTTGAACGTAATAGTGATATGGGCCAATGTTTATGGACAAATCCACTGTAAATTACTTCAATCTCTGCATCCAGTTTCCTCTACCTGGCTCACTGGAGTGTCGTGAGGGTTGATGTAATCTGGTTAATTCTTGCTCTTTCTACCATGCTTGGTGGGAGCTGGTGGATAACAGAACTCCTCTGTGTAACACTGAATAATTGTTTTATTGGGAAGTAGGAGGCCTTTAAACATGCTCAAGTTCTGCTGGAGATTCCCTGTTACATTGATTTGATATTGGTTCTCTTCTTCATAGTACAAGAGCCTAATTTTTTTGTTGTATTTTGAATCAATAGGAAGGATTTGGGATAGAAAGAGTGCTTCATTGGACAAAATTTTTGGTCAAACTGTCCTTTCAGGAAAAGAGAGCATGGGCAATGTTCAGAGTCTGAAACACCGTGGTGAGCTTACAGTAACATGAGTAGAGCAAGAGGGTTATCTAGGATTAATGGTTGCTCTGCTAGATCAGACCAAAATTTATTATTCTAGGACTGTAATTCCCTTGAGTCCCTGCTGGTCTCCAGGCTGAAGTGATCTCAGTTTCTCAGAGGACAGATTTGAAAGCAATATGTCGCCAATAATTAAATATTTTAATTTCCCTTATTTAAAGAAAAAAAAAACAACCAAACAAAGAACAAACAAACCGAAACCATTAACCAAAAAATGGAACAAAAATAAAGCCTTTCTAACTACCACAAGATTCACTTCTCCATGCTGTACATAACAGCTATAGCTGCTGGAGCCCAACAAGACTGCACAGCTATGAGTTGCCTCCTAAGGGAGGAAACACCATTTCCTTTAGCAAAAGGCACAGCCAAGCTTGTGAGCATGGTATAGCAGTGAGGCAATGCTCAAGACCTTCCTGATATTTTGGCTTCCCCCTCTGAGTTAAGAATAAGGAATAGATCAGAATATGGAAGATCACCATGAGATGAGTGAAGCCATCTCTTGGAAGGAATGAGACCCTGACCAGGCAGTGGGAGTCATGTCAAAGGGTTTGCACAGACCCATCTATTTCAAGAGAAAGTGTTTTGGGGTCCTGAAGCTTTCCTTTGCTAGAAAAGTGCCAAAGTTTCTCCTTCATCTGTTATAGCCAAAGAGCAAAACTGATGAGAAAAACATGAATGCGTTTGCTCTGAATTTCCTCTAATGTCACAGCCAGGTAAGTACTAGAACTAAATTCCTTTACTTTCTATGTTACCTGGTAAGTCAACTGTTCTTTGGCTGGATTACCTGTGTACAGAGCCAGTTTACACTGCCCTGTGATGTGTAAGTTCCTGAAACCATGGCCAGGATTTGGCTCTCAAAGGAAGAAGCTGCCACAGTGCTAATCCATCAGAATGGTAATAGTCTTGCCTTAGCTGTCAGGCATGAAGGTTTGGATATACTGTTTGGGACAGCCAAAAAATAGCTCTGGTTGTTATAGCAGAATGTTAATTTTCCTTCAAAAAATGCAGAGGAACTAAAATTGAGTTAGAACACTGTACCTGTTGTGGTACACATGCCCTAGGGATACAATGGTGAAATGAGGTGATGCAGCAGAAGCCTTGTTTCGCATTGGGGTTTATCCTTGTCTGAGTTCCAAGTTCTCTGATTTTATAAGCTGATGAAAGACTGGACTCCAGAGAACAACAGCTCAGCATATTGCTGGCAATGCTTTCAGCTTTTTCATTTCTTCCAGAATGGGTACCCAGTGGGCCCTGGTGAAGGATCCATAGGCTCTTCACATCTCTGCCAAGCATCCTATCCACATGCTAACTGCTGCTGTTCTGTCTTCAGGCTGAGAGAGAAAGCACAAATCAGAGAGACCAAATGTCAAGAATGGAGCACAGTCACAACCTGTGTTCCTGCTCAGGAGCTTGAAGAGAATGGTTTCCACATTGGGAAGTGCTAATTTCACTCTCTAAAGCCTTTGTGTTTGACATAAAAAGGATTTGGAGACTGTACAGATTTATCAGTCCTTTCTCCCTTGCTTGCTTTCTGCTCCAACCTTCTTTTGGTCACTTGGATTCCAGTGTCCAGGGCTGTATGTCTGGAATAATTTCTTCATTGAATACATTTCTTTGTGTTAACAAAATATGTGGTAAATAAGCAGTGCTCCATCTACTAAAGGACATTTGGAATTTAGAAACTTGCCACCTTTATGCCACTCCTAAAACACTGTAGAACGTAAACAGACAAATCTAAACAGAGGTGCATGGTTACAAACTTGCCCAGAACTCTGCTTGTTTCCATTTTTCAGCTTAAATAAATATACTTTAATGAAATATACTGACACAGTTTTGGCAGTTTTGATTTACATTTTCTCTGTGGCCCCGATCTTATCCTCAAGATCTTATCTGAGGTTAAAAATACTTCTAAGTTTCACCACACACCTTTGAAAAGTGACAATCTCTTTAGCCACAGTTTGTGCAAATATAGCTGGTTTCCCTCTCTTTTATTATGAAAGCCTTCTGAAAAGAATGGTATCTTCTTCAAATAATTTCAGTACGAGGGTGGTGAGACTCTGGAAGAGACTGCTCAGAGAAGTTGTGGATGCCCCCTCCCTGGGGGTGTTCAAGGCCAGGCTGGACGAAGCTTTGAGCAACACTGTCTAGATGGGAGGCATCCCTGCCCATGGCAGGGAGGTTGGAGTAGATGATCCCTAAGGTCCTTTCCAACCTAAGCCATTCTGTCACTCTATTAGATTATTCAGAGGTTACATTAATTGCTTGTGGAGGGTGCTGAAGTATACTGCTTATGTAAATCACCTGTGCAGCCTAAATGATAGGTCACTCTTCCAATTACAGACAGGAAAAATCCTGATTTTAAGAGGTAAAGGAGGATACCAAGTGAGCCATGCTCACACAGATCCTGAGTATGGCTCTTCCTTGCTTTACACACCATAGCTCCTGCTTATGTGCAACAAGCATTTTGCAAAAATTAATTTCCCATTCTGCAAGATTTGAAGGGACTGAATGACTTGCTGAGACACAGCAGCATGCCAGCTGACATGGCCAAGGTAATTATCTAAGGACAAATTGGGTGCTAATGCACTCAGACCGAACACAGAGCATTGCTTTAACATCACAAGGCAGTATGAAATGGGGGAGAGGCTTCTCCTTCCTTACCTCAGACTTTGTATCTGCATAGACCTCATCACAGTTTGACCCTAACCTTTTTTCCTCACTATGAAATTTACCATGAAAATCATAGTTATCTAAATTACCCTGGAAAACCAGAATGAATTGTTAATTTTGCTTACCTGCTGCATAAAGGAAGAAAAATAACTATTGAGGCTCTTTTAACTTTCTTTCTGGGGTCCTGCTCATGCCTCTTTCCTTTAGAGAATCTTATTCCTGAAACAATTGCTTCTTTGATGTGGGCATCAGAAATGGCTTCCTGGTGCGCTGAGCTCAGCTGTGGTATCCTGTGACAGATTTCCTAGCTGTAGCTGGGCAAGCTGAAGACAGACTGTCGTTTCATCATTTTTGGACAGAGATTCCCCCCTTTAACACTTGAATATTATCCACATATTGGTATTCTGGCAACGCTACTCAGTTAGGATGGTGCTGTTCCCATTCCTAATGCGGCACAATATGGCAGCTTCAACCAGGCAAGGACACCAGCCTCAGCTGGGCTGCTGATAGCCAGCAGGAGAGTCTTCTGCTGAGGTAAAAGGTGTCAAACTTGGCCACATGCTCTCTCATTGGGATGTGCAGTGCCTAAAGCTGCTTTGGTGTCAATTATGGAGGGAGTGTGCCAGGTTGGTGTGGGGTTTTGGTAGCAGAGAGGGATGACAGACACAGCTCCTGCGAGAAGGTGCTGGAATTTCCAGCGCTTCCAAAGCTGAAACCACCTCTGGCTGAGACTGAGTGGTAAGGCCGATTGATTTACATGTTTAAGGAGAAAAGTTAATTGCTAACACCTGCAAGAGGGAGAAGAGGGGGAGGTGAGAACAATACCTGAGCTGAAACACCAAGGTCAGTGAGGAAGGAGGGCAGGGAGTTGATAGAGCAGAAGTTACCAGCAAGCTGTCCCCTGCAGCCCAAGGAGGAGCAGATGTGGGTCACTCCGATGCCACTGAGGTCGCCGTACCAGGGCAGGTGTCTTCCAGGAGCAAGCCAGGACCCTGTGGGCAGTGCTGGAAGGGTCTGCTCCTGTGGGAATATACCTGTGGGAGGGCCTCCTGTCAGAGGGAGGGAAGGACTTTCTCTCATGGGAGGGACCCTGTGTATAGATCAGGGTAGGAATGTGAGGAGTTCTCCCCATGAGGAGGAAGAAGCTGCAGAGACAGCTTAGGAGGGCCTGACCAAAACTCTCACCTCTGGATCAAAACTCTCACCACTTCCTGCATCTCACTGTCACCAGAGAGACACAGGTGACACACACTTTTATGGACCCAACAATACTGTCAAGCATTTCATGGGGCTTTCTGTCAAGGGCACTCTATACCAATATGTTGTATTTTACTGCACTCCTAGTGAATATATGAGGGAAGAGGTGCACAGTTCCCTAGGCTAATACTGGAAGACAGGCACCTGTAGACAGAGAAAAAGTTTAAAAATATCTTTGCTGACTGCATTCCCAAAGCTGGGAGAGCAAAGCAGAGCCAGTAGCAGCCACAGGTCAGTTTTTCTTGCCAGGCCCAAGTCACATCCCTCTGCTACCTCCCTGTCTTACTAAGATGGAGATGGAGACTGATTTCATTTTGGAATGGAGAGAGGGGTATCTGCTTACGTTCCCTGACTCTTTCTAAGTCCCAGAAGAAGAGACTTGCTTGCCCCTTTCCACTGTGCTGAGCAGAGATGTAAGCCCCAGGGAAGCAGAGCTTTAAAATTTGGAATGCCAGTGAGTGAGGTGAAATCCCCGCCGTCTGGAGTCATGGTCAGGGTTGTTGTGAAGGACTGGCTGATCCCAAGGAGGAGATGGTCAGTCTCAAGGGCCATGGAAGAACTTTCTCTCACGGGAGGGACGCTGCTTATAGATCAGGGTAAGAGTATGAGGAGCCCCCCTGAGGGGCACAGCTGCAGAGACAGCTTAGGAGGACCTGACCAAAACTCTCACCTCTGGGAGAGGAGGTAGAGAAATGGGGAGTGAAGTAATTTGGGCCCAGGATGAAGGGACGGATGGGGGAGCATGTTTTTAAGATCTGCAGGTTTTTTTGGTTTGTTTGGTTGGTTGGTTGGTTTATTATTATTATTATTTATTGGCCTGCTCTGATTCGGTTTATTTCCCCAAGTCAAGTCTGGTTTACCTATAGCCATAACCGAGGAGTGAACACTCCCTACCCCTTCCTCAACCCACAAGCTGCTCCTTAGATACTTTGTTTCCCCCACTTCCTCCATCTCGCTGTCACTTGATTCTTTGTTTCCGATTTTCAGAACAGAACGTGTTAACCCTTCCATTCCCTGTGCTCTGCCTCCCCTGCTCACTTTCCCGATGCTATTTCTGGGGTTTGCCCGTATAAAAGGAAAAGGCACTTCTCCTTTGCCAGCCAGGAGGGCGGATCAGATGTGTGGGTTCAGGTGTGAGTCCCCGCTGTGTCTGTTGCTGCCTCTGGAGTTCTCTCTCTCTCTGAGCCCATTGGCCACTCAGGGCGGGGCAGGGGCACAGGGGGCTCAGGGCACTCCCTNTTAAATTTTATTCTATGTATAATGCTGTTTAATGGTAATATAGGCAGAATAAAGCTGATGTGAAAAAAAAAAAAAATAACAAAAGGCTGATTGGAATATTTGTTTTCAGAGTCTTTTCTATTTCTACATTGTCTAGACAATCTAGTCCAATGGGCTTGTTGAACTAAAGGATATTTTTAGTTTATAACTAATATCAATTTATACTTGCATTTCTATAGTTACCTTTGATTTGTACCCTAGCATGCAGTGCACTCCAGTTTCAACTGAGACTTCAAGGGAGTTGTTTTTTTTTAGTTGTTACAACTGCATTGTGTGGGCTTTCTTGTCTAAATACTGATCTCCATCTGTCTTTGTTCTGGCTTTGCATACTTGTTCTTCATTGAAATGTTCTGAAATGTCAAATGGTGGACGGTAATGTAAAGATGGGCTACACAATCCTTCTGCTGATGTATTCTCTACGTCATGTTTTATTTGTATAACATTCCAATAGTGGGCCATGTTCAGAGAGGGGCACTCATTCATATTCAGCATAAAATCAGAATGCTCTTATTTTTGAAAATTTCCAGTGCTACAAACTGGATCAAAGCCTGAGTGTCATTTAAATGTTTTTGATCATTCTGTATTTACATATCTGTGCTCTGACTTCTGGACTGTTGGGATTTCTGTGCTAGGGATATCTCTGCATTTTTTCTTCTCAGACCTAATATGAAAGATGGGTATTGTTGTTTTTTTTTTTCCCTGTGCATTAAACTGCCAGGATAAACCAACTTTTCTTTTCTTTCTTGTCTCCAACAACAGTGGAGTTCACTAGGTGAGATGAGTACGTCCCTTCCCTGCCTTGTGAAAATTAAAAAGACTTTCTACATAGTCTTATTAATTTCTCAAGACATAATAATTTAAAGATGGCTAAAGAACTAGAAGTGTTCTAATTCCTCTTTGTAAATACTGTCTCTGAGGGACAGACAAGATTTTTTAAGACAGAAGAGAAACTTCTTCACCTCTCTGAAAATCAAAATCTGTGATTTGTCTAGAAACAAAGCATCATGGTTATGTTATTTAGACTGGCCTTACTTCCTGTGATCTCTCATTGTAATTCCTCTGTTGAAATAGGACACATAAGCTAACAAGACCCAGGTGTAAACAGATGAAGTGTGTCTTTCTCAAGGGAATACCCATGCTAAGAAGTACTTTCATCTTCTGAGAGGTTCAGGTTTTTGTGGTTGAAGTATTTTCAGTCCTCATTTTCAGGTGTTTTTTTTTTGTTGTTGTTTTGTTGTGTTGTTTTGTTGTGTTGTTTTGTTGTGTTGTTTTGTTGTGTTGTTTTGTTGTGTTGTTTTGTTGTGTTGTTTTTTTAATGTACTGATCTAAGGATTTTTCAGTTACTTTATTTCCTCTCTGTTCCTCATGCACGCAGTTGATTTTTGTTTTGTTTTGAGAGTCTAATGTCAACTTGGAACCAGCTCAGTACATTGACTTAGCAAGGGAGGCTTACTAAGAAATTTTATGTGGGAGTTGGCTGCTAGTGTGAGAGGATGATACCATCCTCAATAGTTACATTGTAATCTAGTATTTTAATTTTCTTGAAGTAACCGGTCTAAGATTGCTTAAGTTACTAGTAGGCAAAAACATTTTTAGAGGCACCCAGAGCAGGCAGTGGTGTCTTATCCTAGTCTGATTAAATGTGAGTGATCTTTGTGCTTATTTTAGCTTTGTATTTAAATGTGTTGCAGTAATGTGATACAGTCTATCGTTTCAAAAGCATTTACTCGAGTAGCTTGTTTATTCGACCTCTTGTTGCAGACAGAAAAACCTGAGAGAGCAGCTCTTGCTGAGTTGTGAGAGTTTCAGCTGTGAGTTGGGGCTGTTCTTTGCCAGATGCTTTCCTAGTAGGAAGCTGACACGCAAACAAGCTGACAGATGGAAAGGGAGGTGATGTTGAGTTCTGGTAGTGAGACTGAAAGCTTGTTAGTCAGCCCTGATAAATTTACTGTTAAAAGTCTTAAANCAGGTTTGGTGGCCATCCTGACCCTGACAGAAAACTCAAGGGGTCCCGTAGGAGGTGACTCCCTGCTGGGGGGAGCAGAGGGCCCCATGTGCAAACCAAACCCGCTTTATAGGGAGGTCTGCCATCTCCCTGGTGCCCGGGTTAAGGGTGCTGTAGGTAAGCTTTCCATCCTTGTGAGTCCTTGTGATCATTACCCACTTGTGGTCTTCCAGGTGGGCAGTGATGCTGCAATAATGAGAAGCTCTCATGCAATTAACAGAGACTTGGGGCACCTGGTGAAGGGATCAGGAGCCCAAGTTGTGTTCTCCTCCAGCCCTCTAATGACAGTCAGTGGTGGATGAGGGAACTAGCAGGAAGATCCAGCAGGTTAATTCATGGCTTAGGGACTGGTGTCAGTTTCAGGGTTTTGGGTTCTTTGACCATGGGGCAAATTCCATGGTACCTCTTGTCCTTAAACCAAAGGGGCTTCATCTGTCTAGCAGGGGCAAAAGGACTATAGTCTCTAAGGCTGATGAGGAGGGCTTTAAACTAGGCTTGCAGGGGGAGGGGATTGAAACCAGGCTTCCCAGAGATGAGCCTAAGGGTGGAATGCTTGAGTTAAGAGTGAAATCAGCAGCCCAGCTGTAGTGCATGTACACCAATGCATGCAGTATGGGAAACAAACAAGAGGAGCTGGAGGTCGTTGTGCAGCAGAAAAGCTGTGATGTAGTCACCATCACAGAAACATGGTGGGATGACTCTTTTGACTGGAGTGCTGCCATGGATGGCTACAAGCTCTTCAGAAGGGACAGACAAGGTGGGAGAGGTGGCTCTACATGTTAGAGAGTCTCTTGTCTCTGTAGAACTCGAGGTCAGGAGCAATAAGGCTGAGTGCTTGTGGATCAAAATCGGAGGGAAGGCCAATACTGCTGATATCCTTGAACCAAGCCCTTGGAGCAGTGCATGGACAGGAACTTGCCTGCTGCTGAAAGACTGGAAATGAACTTTTACTAAGAGGAATACAGTATATTTTCATTCTTATTCTTTCTCACTCTGATTCATCACAGAACCATTTCACTGAACTGCTGGGTTCCAAACACCAGGACTGTGATTAGGTTAAGTAATCCTTTCATATAGATTCCTTTATTATTATTTGTAACATTTAGCCACTTAACCATGAACAATAATATTTATGGGGAGCATGTCCATCCATCCATAAATATTGCTGGTTATATGCTCAGGGACAACCACTTGCTGGGCAGCAGGAATTTAAAAATGTGCAGAGTATATTAAAGTCCACCCATAGTGATTTATCTGGCTTAATCTCCACACAAGGAGGCCATGGTGGCCATTCTGCCATGCTCATAGTGGCCACAGAGCAGTTCATGGTGTTGGTAGCACTGTGTACTGTGGTAAAATTAAAATTATGCTCAAGGCATTGTGTCACCCGTTGCTGGCAGAGCTATTACAGATTCAGATCACCTACCTATGTATGGGAATATGGACTTGCACACCACTGGAGACCCCAAACCTTTATTTCCCCCATGCTGTGTATGCAAACCAGTCCGAGTGTCACCCCCTGACCAAGTGACAGAGCAGGTGCAAAGCACAAAGAAAAGTGACCCATAGAAGAAGAGGAAATCTGTGACTTGGATATTTTTCCCTTGTAATGCAGCAATGAAAAAAAAACCAGCAGCAGGATTTTTAAAGAAACATACTGAGAAATAACACAAAGGTTCTGTTGACATTCCCCATCAGATGTAGCACCCGCATGGCAAAGCAGGAAGAGACATCAGCCTGTAAGCTCTCTGAAGACAAGGGCAGTCTTTGTGTTTATGTAACACCTCGCAAAATAGTGAGCCAACCCATGACCTATCTTCCTGGGTGCTATTCAAAAGCAAATGCTACTAGTAAGGTAGGTGAAATTGTAAAGAGAAGCACATATGTTTGTCAGTCTGCCTCTTGATAGAAAGGTTGTATGGTTACCCAACAGCACAACTGCAACTGTGCTGTGCTAAGAAAAACACATACACACAGTATTTGGCACCAAACTTTTTTTTGAAGGTGACTGTGGTATTGCAGTCTAAACCTCTCCGTACACCTTATTTACTATCATGTTATTTTCTAACTGGCTGAAGGCAAATGCTTTCTATTATTTCTAATTTCCCTTAAATTGTCTTATTTCATGCTATCAAGCAAATTAATCCAGTGAATTAAGGGCAGTTCTTTATGTTGGACAGCTCATCTTGCTCATTATTAATTTCTGAAAGAGTGAAAATCCTTTCTGTAATTTCATACTTCTCTTCTTGCAGTACTCCCTGTGAATACAAGGAGCTGTTTTTCTTGGACATAAGCAGCTATCTGGAAACTGCCAATGTAGCAAAGGAAGAGACATTATTTTAACCCAAATCTCAAAAGAATCTGAAGTCTATTTTGTAAGAAAGTTTGTTCTAGGATTAATTTGGGCCTGGAGAAGCCAGCATATGTGTTTCTAGTGTATAGCCATGAATTGCATTCTGTTTGCCTTGAACTTTCTGAAACTTTTCTCAACAGAACATAAAATTCACCATCTGTTGTGGGGCAGAATGTCCTGAGTAGGGCTGTGATATTTGGTGGAAGACTGGCTGTTTCCCTGAGAATCTGGAAGTCAAATTAAAGCAGAATTGAAGACCTTTAACCTTGATACCCAATAATAAGTGGTGTCAATATTTTGACATTTTTCTTTCTGGAAGTATTACAATATCTAATACAGTATGCAATTTCTAGATACCTTTTGAGATCACAGTGTAAGTTACATTCCTAGTGGACCCCCTTTTTCCCAATTCCCATGTTTAAGAGCTCAAGTACTGCCCCTGGCATTGGGGGTGCAGAGTAGATTCAGCCCTGCAGGGAGAATGGATCACAGGCCAGAAACTTGGCTATTCCATACCCTACTAATGCAGAGAAGATAATGACATATGGAAGAAGGGATTTTGTGCCATCATCCCACTGATTTTAAAAGTACTCAGAGGCTGTGAGTTGCCTGTGGATGCTGCAGCCACAGAGAGATCTATGTTTGCCACTTCTGTAGATGTTGGCTATGTCTGATGTGGAGGCTCTTGGCGTGGTGGCTGATAGAAGGTTCCCCCCTAAGAGGAGTGAGTTACAGATAGAATTAACTCCTGTTGCTTCTCTTGGAGTCAGAAAATCTTTTGAAGACATAATCTAATTTATTTTTATTTGTTTTAGCAAGATAGGGTTGCATTTGCATCCTTGTGGTCTGATCTTACTCATTCAAAATTGTTCATTCAATGGGAAAGCTTGCAACTCTTGAAGCTATACTTCTCTCCCCTACTTCCTTTGCAAGAGACACCTGTAAGAGAAGATAAAAAACCATGTCAGAGGTGGTCTGGAGAGGTTCAGCTGAGCAATTTCTAGCTACCCCTGCCTGTCCTCTATCTTTTGTGCCCCTAATATGTTCAATCACTGTACACTGGCTTGGTCCAGCTGCAGTTTCATTCAGTTAGAGCTATACTTCTAAATATTTTTCTGATGTGAGAATCCCTGGCCAGGCCAGGGCTTTGAATCTTTCCCTATGAGGACTGGGAAAAATACAGAGTAACTGTTTCTGTACTCTGCTATGAATAGACACTCAATACCTGTAAGCAAAAGATTTCAATCAGGGCACTTGGTCAGCAAACTGCTTCTGTGGTACAGGAGTCCTGTGTGTCAGGTTCATAGGCACCTCATCACACACTTCCACAGCAAGGCTTCCCTGGAAAGAGAGACCTTTTGCTCTAACAGCATTAGTCTGTTGTTTATGTCATAAATACCAAAGTTCCTCCAAGGATCTGCCCTGAAATGCCTTTACGAATGAAAATTACATTCAAACAAAGCTGAGGGGTACCTGCTTTCAGTAGGAATTTCCTGCTATTGGTCAAAAGGAGGTATATTAAGAAGTCCCAACTGAATCTGTTTTGATTCTAGAACTGTGATGTGGTGACCCATACCAAACCTGTTGTTCTCTAGCCCACCCTGGGCTGTGATGCTTGTAACAGCAGCAGAACTATGTCCCCCCAGCAGGATCAGCAAGAGAAGTGGCAGCAGAACTTGGTAGAGAACCATGGTACCAAAGGGACAGAGAAGAAGGATGTGGGAAACATTTAAACCACAGATGCCACGGAGGTATTTTGCAATGTAAATACTTTGAAGTTTTTTTGGAGGTTTTTTTGCCAAAAACTTGAAAAATCTATGAAAAACATGAAGGAAAAGGTTCTTAAAAGCTTCTACAGGAAAAATATAAATTCTGGTCATCTTTAATAATTCTATTCAATGATTAATGTTATGTTATCCTAACCACTGTTTAGCAAAAGGATTGCACATTGTGATCAGTTGCTTTGCTACATATACATCAAACAAAATGTGAAAAATCATCTGCATTTTCTAAACCCTTAGGGACTCTCTAATAATAGGCACTCTGGGTATGTGGTAGAATGTAGGAGACTTTAGCTGGAGCTCTGAGTAAATTTGGTGACCTCTGTCCCAAAGCTGTACACACTGGTGTCAATCTATAGTATTCTGGTGACTCTCTCCCTATCATTTTGTACAAGAAACTTCCTCTTCATAAATCCAGTGACTAAAGATTTGAGGTCAGTTTTTAAGAGTGGCATAAGAGATGTGGCTTGTAAATCTGAAGGACTCTGGTTAACAAACTCTCAGCTATTCAATGAATGTCATCAGTTATATAAACAGGTAACATTGTTCATATCAGCTGAAGACAATACATGTAGGGAAAGTAAATACCAAAACAAACACTAGCTGGAAGCAGAGATGCTGCCAAAAATTTACAGATGTCCATTTCAATTAGGGATCAAAGCAGGACAGTTATAGAAAATTGTCATATATGCAAATCAAACATCCAAAAGGAAGAAAAAGTAGGATTTTTTTTTTTTGGTTGGTTGGGATTTTTTGCAGATGTAAAATCTGTTTCTCTCTAGCTGGCAGCTGTGACAGAGAGACTTTTTTCAACACATGTTGATTAAATGAAAAGCTTGATTTTTGAAGAAGCATTTGATAGGAAACTACATGCACTTGGAGAATTTTCCATTACACGAGAACAAAATACTATTCTTTCCACAACTGGTTTATGGATTAATTACAGTACATCAAAAATGGCAAATAGATTGATTCATAGATTATTGCATGCTTGTGCTTTCTAGCCATGTACTGCATGTGCATTTGCTGTTGGTATTATTTAAATTAGTATGCTGATAGTATTAATTTGATATCAGAAGCAGAGATCTGATATCAACACAGAGACCTGACTCACATAGGTTAGAGAATATCCCGGCACTGATTAAAGGGTAGATGCAGTACACTGGGATGTGCTGTGGCTGACTAGGGCAGTTTTCCACTTGTTTCTCTCAAATGGTAATTTTTGGGATTTATTTTTTAATGGGGATTCTTCAATCTTACGTTTTTTCTTGCCCTGCTCTAGAGGAAGGCTTTTGGGAAATTCTTCAGAGTTGTTGTTTAGAGAGCTAAAAATTTACTGCAGAGAAGGAGACAAGCTTGGAGGCAAATGCCAAAGAAGTTACAACTGAGGTGGAAGAAGGTGGCACTGCTGATAAACTATGCAGATGACAAGTGATGCTAATAAGAACAGAGCATTCCTATGGCAAGAGCTGCATTGCTTGGTAAGGTGGATTCTTTTAGAAAAGCTTTTCTGTACATACAGCCTCTGTGAAGGTCACCACACAAACCAAGAATGCAGGTTTTATTTTCGGTTTCAGACCAAGAACTAGAAAGCAGAAATTCTGGAAACTATATAGTGGCTATTTTGAGAAACAAATGAAAGTGAATTCCCAATGTGAGGCTGGTGCTACAGGGGTTGATGTAATCCTTGAGAACTAAATAAAAGGATTTGTTAGGACTTGGGAGGGAATGATGTCACTTCCTGCTATGGGACTGTCAGGGATCTGCTAAATTCTGTATCTAGTGCTCAGGCTCAGACATCCAGAAAGATGCAGAAGACAGGACAAACATTGCAAAAAAAATTGGAAGAAAAAAATCTGGTCCTGGAAATCCTGCCTTGCAAAGGGAGTTTTAAAAAGCTCTTACAAGTCTTTCCTAGATTTTCCAGAAGAAGGTTGAGAAGTAATTTGACTGAGATGTATAAGCATTAATATTGCAAGAAAGTTTCTGATGGTCATCATCCATTTGGGAAAGAAACTGCAGCAGAAAGGAAGACACAGATGAGGGACCAGGCAGAACAGATTACCTTATACCAGCTGCTCTGCATGACCTCTGTGTTAGCTCTCTGCAAGTGTGTTTTTACCTCTCTTACCCTGGGAGACATATTTTCCTAATAAATCACCTCACCACTATTGTAGTTTGCCCTAGGTAAGAGCACAAATACGGGTGACTACCACAAGGAAGCTGACCCAGTAATATTTTTCCCTTGAGGTGAGCTGTTTTAAGTGTTGGAGTCTGTAGAGAGGCACAAGGGCTGTCAGCTGACACTAGCCAAATGTGGATCAAAGATATGTTGTATTTACTTTCAACAGGGAGGGTTAAATCTTTAGGTCAGCCTGTCTAAAGATGTAGTGGGTTCTCCATTAGTTACAGTCTTTTAATCAAAACTGAATGCCTTTGTAGAAGACACATGAATCGTTCCAACAGAAATTCCTGGATGAGATTTTGTGACCTGTTAGGCAAAATATTCATAATGAAACTTTCCTGGCCTTTCACTCAACTAATCTGTGAAAAACATGAGCAGAGAATTGAGAGGTAACCAGGAATTATGGCAATTCAAATTGTGGACAGTGAGGACAAGGAGATTAAATTTGGTGGAAAAGGTAAAGGGAAGTTACAGAAGAACCTGCAAGTGAAATAAGCAGAGAGCTGATTTTAGCCAGTTACCCAGGGCACACTGGAAGCACTCATGGGACAATCTGGGACATTCAGAGAGAACAAGAATGAGCAAGGGAGATATAACTGATGCAAATGGTAGAGGCAGATGTGCAATGGGGAGACAGGCAGCTCTTGGAAGAAGAAAATACACCCACAGTGGAAGAAATGTCTCTACTGATTGAATTAATAATTGAAATAATTTGGCAGAGGAAGGAGGAGAGAGTGATTCAGGCAGAAAGATGACGCAGCCTGGGGAAAAAAGGTGCAGAGACAGAAAGTCTGGATGCTTTGGAGAAGAAGTGAGACAGACAGTAGTGAAGGATTTTAAAGATACTTGCTTTGGAGAGAGAAGTCAGCAGAGCACTTGCCTTCATTCATATAGCACACACTTGACTTTCATAGCAGGATTACCTGATGGCATTACACTCATGCTAGTGAGGAAAAAACTGGGCCCCTTGCATGATATAAAGTCAGTGCATTCAATTTTAATGACTCCATACCCAAAAATAAATTGTACCATCATCCTCTTACAGAATACCAGATTGATGGCTGAAGAGTTAGAACTCAAGCAAGTTAGGTAATTTTGCACTGAATATAAATGAGAGTTCTAAGATAAATGACATTTAGTGACATTAATTAACTGATTAAATTAAACCTGATATTTTAATCAGAATTTGTTTATGCAAAGCGCTGGATAAAAAGAAATGGAGTTCAACCTGGTTACTTTTATAATTCCAGTTACCATAATAACTTCTTGTGATACCAGTTAAAGGTGGTCTTGTCTTTACATTCTTTTTAGAACTTGAGTTACCATAACAACAGAATGCTGCTTCATTTGCAAAGAGTTAAAATACATTGTTGTTCTTTGCAGAGCAATCAAAATAAAAGTGGGATGACAGGAATGAATACCCCAGAATGGTTGTACAAACAGCATTTTTCAAACACCTCACTTGTGGCACAAGAGACTGATAATTCTTCTCCAGTGTGACAGCCTCAAGATATTCATAGGTTGCTCAGATCAGAAAGAGATTATTTATCAATTAGAGAAGAGTGAGGTTGTCAGGCACCAGAGGCATTATGAGCTGTCAGACCAGCAAGGAAAAATGGTGCAATAGCAAATAAATTCACCTGGCCCTCAGGTCCCTTGGGAGGGTCTGCGGAGTGTTTCTCAGAGCTGAGGCAGTGACCCCATGCAATCTCTCTAGAGATCCCTGGTGGGAAAAGAAAAATGATGACAGATAATTTCAAAGACTTTCTCTGGGTTGTGCTGGGCCCACTTGGAGGTCAGTGATTGTATCTTTGTGTTTCATCTCTGGCTTTTCTCCTGCGAGGAGTTTTCCCTTGTGCAAAGGCAACACCTGCTGAAAGAGAGCAACATTGATATGAACTGCCTACAGAGAGGACTGGATAAAGTCTCTTGTCCCACACCCACAGGAATCTCCATGAGGTAAAAGTCTGGTCAGGTTTACAAGCCAGATGTGTCACAGTGGACGAGATACATACAGGGAACCACAAACATGCACACATATGTGTTTGTGTGTGTCAACCACAAAATTAGCTAAGAGAATTTGCTTCATTGTGGTCCCAGACCTGATTTCATCATAACTACTGCTATAAGTGACCTCTAAAGGGTCTTAACCATGATCTGCTAGGGGTATGCCTCCTGAATGGTGTCTATGGATGATACAGTTCTTTTTGCAGAGGTGAATTTTAGGGATCCTGTTTACTCATGTGTAGAGCAAGGTGTGGCCTTTAGACACTTCCTAGCCCTTGAAACAACAAGGAAAATGCCTTGAAGCAAACAGCAGCACATGAAGAACAGGCTGAGATGCTTCTTGCATCCAGGATCCCACTTACAGTCCAGATCTAGTCTAGAAAAGATAAAGTTAACTTCAGCATCTGTATTTGCTGCCTGGCTGGGCATTGCTGTTCATCAGAGGACACTGCAACACCAAAATGCAATTCCTCTTACTGCATCCCCCAGTGGATCTGTGGGATCAGAGATACTTTATACTGGAGAAGAAAATGGAATGTCTGAAAGCACAAACTACTTACCCCCTCCACTTTGCATGCTTTCCCCCGCACTTGGACTGCAGGGGAAAAGGAGACTCAGACTGGATTTCTGTTGTTGCCTTTTGAAGACAGGAGGAAAGGCAACCATAGCAATCTTGCATTCTTCTGCAGCTCAGGCAAAGCTGTGCAGAGACAGCCAGAAAGCAGGAGAGGCAGCCCTGCATTCCTGATTTGATTGTAGTCCTCTTCTTTAATGAGACTTGAAGAGGAGGAGGAGGGGGGCATACAGGGGTCTTTTGCATGTGTTCTTGTGTCTGAAGCTTATTTAATTAAAAGACAATAAGAATATCAGAGTCTGCAGGTTACAACCTGGATCCCCTTCCACCAGTCCCATCTCCCTTCTTTTTTTCCTCCTCTTTCACAGCAAATAGAGAAGTCATGTGGAGGAGGGGGGCTGAAGGGACAGGACTCCTGCAATATGCCAGTTTACACAGATCTCTGATGAGCTAACTGTGAGAGGGCTCAAGGCAGGATCCTTTTCCTCTTAGCAGCTCCAAGCTGCCAATCTATTTGTCTCTTGCAGCAGTATACGAGATGTGACTTTGGGGCACCTTCCTTCCCAGGATGAATGGCTTGAAAAGTCTTTTCTAGTGGCAACCACCTTGTGTCTAGCTGCTTCTCATAACTGCTCTGACCTCCTTGGATCTGCTGGTGTGTACTTTCTATAAATGCTCCTTGCACATTTAGGCCAAAACGGGCTGTGTTGGTGAAGGTTTTAATGTGTTACACTGGGACCAGTTCATTTACCCAGTGCAGACTAAGGTGTGCTTGCACAGAAAGATTATCATGCTCAGCTTTGTGTGCTGATCATGGCCAGCAGGGGAGAGGGCTATGAGGAGCTGGGGCTGAGGTGGAGCTAACCTGTTACAGAGGGACAAAGCTGCATGAATTTGCCCAGAGAGTTTGTCTTCAACCTCCTGCAGGAAGTCTGAGTTTATAGAAGGGTGAAGAAAGGTTTCTATCCACCTCCTACTCCCCAGGATCATTGTGTGTTATCCCCCTGCCCAGCTGGGTCCCACAGAACCTGTGAATCTACATGCAATTTTATTACTTGATGAAAAACAGAAAAAAAGAATATAATCTTAGGCTTCTTTTACCAGCTGGTTATCCTTTACTCAGCAAGCCTGTGTCCTGGGTAGTTTGTACTGTGGGCTAGAAGGTGCCGTGAGAAAGGTTAAAGGCAGGGTTTAAATGCCAGAAGTGAGTAGTTTGTGTTCCTGCACTTTTCCAACGCACTTGGAGTCCCAAAAAGGCACCTATGATGCCGAGCCCACCCTTTTTGTCTGAATACACTGTTCCTATTTGAATGGCAGCATCCTGCCAGGGGCAGATCCAGGTTTGCATATGATGGAACTGGTTCACTCTCTCCCATGGGTGACATGAGGTGGTTCAGAGCTTGCTGGCTGGGGAGCCCAGCTGCAAACAGGGGTACCCTCTGAGAGACTGAGCATGTAACTTCTGGTGAGTCCTTCTTCAGCCTCTGGGCAGAGCCAAATACTCAGAGATCCTGGTTCCCTGAAGCTAAACTTAGTGGCAAATGATGGCAGTAAATGTCACAGTGGTAAATGTGACACAGGGTAGCTGACTTACGTGTCTTGGCAGTGATAATGCTCTTTACATTAAATTAATCCATTCTGTGTAGGGTCTTGAAATGTCCTATTCTCCATAGTTCCTGAGTAGCTTTTCTTGTGCATCCTCTCATCAGCACCTAGGAACAGCTCTGTATGGAGAGTGGTTTGGTTTACTAATGCAAAAAACAGAGAAGCATAAGAAGATGGAAATAAATGTATTGACAAGTGAAACGAATTAATGTTCCCCTTGCCTGCACCAGATAGAGGTGTTTGACATACCAAATTATGACATGACTGGAGGAGTAATGATTGCAGCTGTTGCCTTTGTAAAATGATCTGGAATACCACATGCTAATAAGTAAGACAACATGTCTAAATCATTTTAGTGCCAGAAGACTAATCCCATGCCATGCAAGCACAGCGCCAAAAGTGGTCATATCACAGCAGTAGGATCAGTCCTGGAATAATCACTTCCTTAGAAATAAATCCTCTATGTAATACAATGAGATTCCACTTCAACAAATCAACCTTGTGAACCTATTAGAGCAGCAGCCCCAGAATACTGCTACTGCAGTGTGCTTCTAACACAAAGTGGAACACTCATGTGAAAATGAAGACTGGAGCAGAGTATTTATGCAGGTGAAAATAGTCTTCTCTTGGGAATCCTAAGGAGAAGAGAGACAGAAGGGCTGCTGTAAAGAGGGTACCACTAAAAACACTTGTATGCCACCAACATGTCAGCCTGGTTCTCTACCCCTAATCCATACAGAACTCCTCTTGTCTTCTGCAGAAATCTAAAGAAGTTTAAGCCCTTGCTATTTTCCAGTTCATACATTCATCCTGAAGAGGCACAGGACGTATTGCAAATCTCATATATTAGACCTACAAAATCTGGATTATCTTTTCCCCTATGTACTTTATATTACCTCCAAACACCCCATTTGAAGAAAATGCTTTTGACAATTTGATTCTAAGTATCACCATATGTATAAATCTGAGAAACACATGAAAGCTGCCTGATTTTCAGGTGCTGAGATCAGCCTAGCTAATTCAGCAATGCAACACAGACAGATGGGATTTCTCTAATACCTGCAGCTTAATAATTGAGGTATGTTAGGGCACATCTAAGCTTCCAAATCACAGCAGACTTTATTTATCTATGCAGAGCGTTGCTCAAGTGTATCTATCTCTTGCTTTACTTCCACAGAATGGTATTTATTACATCTATGTGCTGTCACAAAGCATAGGAGGAAGTTTATAAATAAGCATGTTGGTCAGACATCCTCAGGGTCTCTCAAACAGCTGCTGAGCTTTCCACTTCCAAGGAAAGCTGGGGGATTTGAACAGGCTGGAGCCAGACTATTCATGGGACTCTTCTGCTTTCCTTGGCAGGGGGAAAATATGACCTTGAATAGTTTCCCAGGCACAGTAAGCGTTCACCCAGCAATACTTGGAAACTCATCCTCTACTGCTGGCTGCTGCCAGCCTGTGGCTTACAACTTGGTGGCTGGTAGTTCAGCCTTGAGGCACTAGAAATGGAAGAGGGTACCGTCATCAAAAGACTGCTGTGCTCTTCTGCAATTCCTCTTCAGTTTCAAGCTGAGCAGTGAACAGTGTGCTATGTTGGAGGATACACCATTAGGGACTTGAAAAATATTCTGGGACCAAGACTTTGGTGGTTCTATCCCTTGCTTCCCTTTCCTCTGGTGTTCTGCTTGGTCACCAGATAAACTATATAGATCTGGATAGATCTCTGAGGCAGAAACCTTAGTAGGTCTGAATGTTTTTCTGTCTTGAGAAGTATAGCCTCTGTATTTATGGGTTTTTTGCAGGGATTTTACAGCAAATTCATCCCAATTCAGTGAACAGTTAAAGAATCAAGGCAATTTCTCTTTTTTCCCCCAGTACTTTCATTGATCACAAGAACTTGCCAGCCTGTCCTAGTAGGGGTGCAGGGGATACGAAGACAGGTGAGGCAGGTTTCCAAGAAAAGCAGCATGGAAGGCAAATACATTCCCACAGAGCTTCAGCACATGCTGTTTCTAGACAGGGTTTGGTAACATTATTAAGTAGCAGATGACTTAGTACAAAAGGTTTAGGAAGGTTCCTTATGTAGGTAGAGATGACATATTTGCTCAGTGAGTTGCACGAATTCTTTTTTGCCCAAGCAGCTCCTGAATCATCGGTCCTGTGTTTCTGTGCTCTTGAAGTGGATCCAGCACTCCTCTGGATAATAAGCTATAAGCTGCAGATCTTATACTGTATTCTTTTCTGGAAACTCTGGGGAGGGGGGAAAGCATGAGAAGACAAAGCAAGGTTTCACAAACTGTGGTTGCAGTGGTCAGGAGGTAGTATTCAGTGAACAATCTCTCAGCTGAAGCACAAGGCCCTGAGCCAAGCTTTCTGGATTCTTTTTGTCAGATGTCCTACAAATTTCCTGGAGGAGTTTGAAGGAATCATTTAAGTTAATTAAGACATTTCCATCCAAAAGAGCATTGAAAGTAGCTTGATTTTCAGAGGTGCTGAAAACTTACAGCTTCCATTCCAAACAAGAAAAGTCGTGGGGTTTTTACAGGGCAGGATGTGCATTTCTGTGCCTTTGTTTTCCACATCTGTAGACTAAGGAGAGGGGACTTTTGGCACAGCTAACTCAGAGGGCTCAGAGAGAGTTAATTCTGTAATGTTTGTCAAGTGCTCTAAGGTCTCAGACAGAAGGCACTATATAAATGCAAAGTATTGTTTTACAAAATCAGTTAGTAGCACTTCATCTTTTTAAATGGCACCAATTATACACAATGTACATTGATATATACACTCTATTTTCATAAAGTGATGATGGATTTGATTCAAAATTATTTGCAGTCTGATAACTACAGATATTAATAATGCCACGAAGAAGCTATTTTTGCATAGTTTATACTTTGCAATGTATTTTCCAAACATTATATTGTATGCACCTAATGCTAGACTCAGCAGCCTGTGCACTGGCCTGTGCACAGAACCCTTGAACTCTCCTGGTGACACAAAGCAGCCATAAGCTCTGGCATCTGTTTTTTGTCACCCAAGTAGGGGTGTTATAGTCCAAATGTGTTTGCCAGTGAAGCTGGGTCTGGACAGGTTCAGTCTGTGAATGGTGATAATTGGGATCTCTTCACATCCTTTTAAACAGACTAAGTTTTCCTTAAGGAAGTAACTAAAGGTTTTGATAAACACAAAACCTTGACAGATCCTTCAAATTAAGACCATGCATATAATCTCCTGTCCATTCTCAGTATACAGTAGCATCATTTACCCAAGTTGAATAAGAATATATAGGCATGGCCCCCCTGCACAAAAAAAACCCCAAACATTATTCCTGTAGCTTTGCCAGTCTTCTCTTTTTTTCTCTGGCAAAACAATGGGAGGCAAATTGTTAATTTTCTTTCATCCCTTCACCTCTGTCTCTGTGATTTGCATCCATATTCCCTCATGGTATTCTCAGCCTTTGCAATTTTTTTAGAAGGCTTTTAATTTCTGGTGCTCTTTCTTATTGTCCCTTGGTTGGCACACTGCAGAGAAAAAATCCTCAGGCATCGTGGCTGTTGAACAGCTTGAGATCTTGACCTAATGTACCCCAATGGCTTCTGAATGGACATAGGTGGCCCTCATTAATATGCATTTAACCATGTAGACACACCTGCTGGTGTCTCTGCTCTCTTCACAGCCTTTAAAACATTACTAAACAGCACCTGAGGACAGAAGTGAGCCAACCCTGCACATCATCTGCCAGGATTCTCCTGGGGTGAGGAGCCACTTGACCTACTGCCTGTTCTTAAAGAGCAGGGAGATGCTCAGGGTTGGGGGCTCCAAGGAAGGGGAAGGGTCTCACTGCTCCTCCAGGTACCTTTAATTGTTTGCTGGCTCAGCAATGGCTGCTGCTCAGCTTCTTCCTAGAACAGGGGTTCAGGTGACCTGCCACATCATGGCCTCGAAGCAGGTGGTAGCTGCCCCTGAACTCCCTGCAAACCCCAAAGTCACTGCAGAGCCACAAAGAGGTCCCTTTGCTCACTGGGTGCACCTGGGAATAGAGAGCAGCTGCATTGGAGGAGGGAACTGAGGTGCCTGGAGAGGGTCCCTGATGCCCTGTGAAGACACCCAGAGGTTTGGCAACTTCCCTTGGCACCATCCCTTGCTAGTGCAGGAGGCACTGAAGATGATGTTCATATATTCCTGCTGGAAATCTTTGACTCTGTTTTCTGAAAGAGATGATCAGCAAGCACAGAGGGCATTGGCACCCTGCTGGTTTGAATTTGCAGTTCACTTGAGCTCAGTTTCACAAGAGCCTTTCATTTGAGTACATAACATATCAGCTTCTCCAGTGCTTCAAAAGCAATTTAAGAAAAAACTTCCCCAGCTCTGTAACCTCTCACGGTGGTTCAGACAGTCCTAGGCTTCAGAAAATATCCGGGAATATACAAAGAAATTATATTTTTAAATTAATGTATTTTAATCAGATTCTCTCTGCCTCTGAGTTGTGCTGTTTGTGAGCCTGATCAATTTGAAAACAGCTGCATAATTTAAGTTATTGATTGAAGTATCTATAGGATGAAGGTTTTTGGGTTTCTCAGCCATTTCTCTCCTTCCCTTTGAGTCCGTGCCAGCACAGTGGATCTAAATATTTGATGGCAAGAACATTATTTTATTTAGCTTACAGTCAAGCATAAGACTTCTCTAGCAACAGAACTACAAAAATCATCATAGCACAAGATCTAAAGGAGAAGGGGTTTATGTCCAGTAGCACAACATGACAAAATGTTCAGATGGTAGAAGTGAAGGCTGGCTATTGGCACAGTGGTGGCAAAGTGAAGTTCAAGGTATAAACCAAGAGCAAATTGCAGTGTGGCAGATGCAGGCTGTCCATGAGAAGTGAGTAGGCTGTGTGTTGAAATGTGGGCTTCTGCAAAACTGACTAATTTATTTGTGATCTCACATCCAGGAATAAATGTGCCATAGTTTCTAAGAATGGCATGGGGCTTTTTCAAAGGGGATGCCTTGACTTGCACCAGGCTGAGATGCTGGAGGTGATGGCTGTAAAACACTCTTTATTAAATTTAATGTACATGGTAGTTTTATTGTAGAAATATATTGAAGTAAAACTCTGCTTTGTCCACATTCTTGGGTAAATGACTAACCACAAAACTATCAGCCAGCATCCTGTAGATTGAGATAGCAGTAGCCCAGCCCTGCCTGAGTAACTCCTGAAGCCTCTTTTCTGACACTAATCAATAAGATGTTGATTTGGGCTCATCTAAGCTGTGTCCAGGCCTTCTGCATGTAAATAAACAGCAAACTCAAGGAGCTAAAGGTCTTGTAAATAGAAACTGGTTAAGACCAGCTAGACTTGCCCAATATTATGTATGTGTCAGAGAAGGGATTACAGGTCGACTTCCTGGAAGACCACTGAAGACCCCTCCAACTAAGAATGCAAATCTTTCCATGAAGTGGGATAAATATTACAGTTAGTTCCAGGAAATCTGATGCTTATTACAATGAGTTGTATACATATGTATCTCATGTTATCCACAACTTTGAGAACTACCTCTCATGCATCCAGTGCTGCAATAAAGAATGCCTGCCTTCTAAAACCTAAAGCAAACTGTTAGAGGCTTCTTATAGCAACTGAATTTTAAGGTACTGCAGTTGCTTCTAGCTCTCCGGTGCCCAATCAAAAGTTGTGTGGTTTTCCAAATGGCTGCGTGGCCACAGCTGTATTTGCAGATCCTCAGCATCTTTTGCCATGGAAAAAGAAGTATCCAGGCCAAGTGTGAAAACATTTCAGTGCTCATGTGCCCAGATATCTTTTTATGCTATGTTTTCTTATTTATTTTATTTTTGTAATATGGATGTACTGCATTTCTTAACAACACATAAAATCGAACATTTTATGAACAAAAGTGTTTCAGAAGGGGGAGGAAACAGTGCATTTTTTAGGCCTTTTCTTCTACTGATCTAAGGTATAGCTTATCAGTAAATAACAAATGTATAATCTTAGTTCAGATTTTAAAAGGTACACAGAAAAAATTGCAGTGCTGAACCCTTGCTTCCTTACAAGAGGCCAAGGGTAGAAATCCGGGACAATATGACAACATAGATGATCAAGCCAATCCTATTAGTTTGCTTCTGATCTTTTAATTAAGCTACTGTGCACAGAGCTTTAGCAGGAGATACCCAATGCATTTGTTCAGAGCTCAGAAGCAGAGGCCTTTCACATTTAGTGAAGGCAATAATTCCCAATGGGAAGCACAGGATCAAAGATTCGTAATTTCTTTTCTAGCTGACATTGGCTGTAAAAGGATACAGATGCAAACAGCTGTGGCATTTCAAGATTTAAGTGTGTTCCAGGTGCTTGTAAATGCTCTTCAGCTGGAGGTTAGTAAGAAGAGATTGGAGACTGGAGGCTGGGCAGAACAATTCCATAATTAAGCTGTTAACAGTCACCAAGCTCGGTTTGTCTAAACTTCACCCTCGCAACAGCCATCTTGCAGTTACAATGATTGGTTGTTGGCAGAAAAATGAGGGAAAAAACCCTGATTTATATCTGAAAAACTGGATGTGGAACTCAGAATCGGATATGAGAAAGCTAAGTTACCAGGGTTGGTGACGTGACCTTCCACAGCAAGGCTTTGGTCCTCAGCATGTGTGTGTAGCAACTGTAGCACTGTGGAGGTGACCTTGGTGGGATGTTCACCTCTTTTCAAGTGAAAGCTTGGTCTTCCAGCCTTATTACTGAGTGAACAGGAATTGGAGGTAACAATTGCTTTATTTGTTTAAAGGAACTATAAGAATTAGAAATGTAATAAAACATGGCAGGACTTAGATCAGAATTACAACACACACAGCCCATTTCTCAGGCTGTTAATGCTTTTCTTCTTTAATTAGACTCGCTCTTGTTTCAGCTAATTTGAAGAAAACTTCAGATGTGTTTGAATCTATTCTACCGAAAATGATGTTCACTGATATATTCATGGGATTGAATGCGATATTCATGAGATCCAGAGAGAACTGTGGGATTGTTGTAGGCATTTTAAGCTGAATTTTAATGGAAAAGGTGACAAGGATTGTCACCAAAGTGGAAATTGCTATGGCTACCAATAACGCTAATCCATGCCCTGACTGACTAATCCTGACCTTATTGTGCTCAATGAAGAGCTAAGCAAAGATTTATGCACTTTGGTTGTTTTTCCAGCTGTGATAAGAGCAGCTATCTAACCTGACACAGCTTGAGAAATTTGCATGGATAATGGGCATGGATTGAACAGCATCACAGAAAGCTACTCACATAAGTGATGCCTTTTGAAGATCATTAACAGAGTGCAATGTAAGGCTATCTCATCTGAGCTCGGGAATGAAATGGAGATCTTATGCTCCTCTCTGTCAAAAGAGAGCACAGGGACAAGATCAGTATGCAGAGGTATTGCATCAATTATGAAGTTATTGAAATTAAACAAGTCCCTGGAGCTGGCTGATTTTGCTGTTTCATTAGTGGACCTTTTGTTCAGCTCCTGTAGCTCCATGAAATACTAAGCTCAGGAGGTACCACTTGAGGAGCCACCTTAGCACAAAGATTTTGGAGTAAGTGCAGGTCAGGCCTGAAAGCAAGCAGCTGAAAGGCTTTGCAGCTGTTCCATCATCTTACATGTCTAGAACCTGTGCTGCAAGTGCAAGTCCAGAGAAGAAAAAGATAAGCAGGGCAGGGAATTCAGCATGGGGCAACAAAACCACTGCTGTGTGGAGTCCAAGCAGCTTGTCCTTAGCAGCAGGAGTAAGGCCAAAGCTGGGTCTGCATGGCTTGGAAGTTTGTTTGGATTTTGCCAATCCATTTTAAAGCTGTTGGCTCTTCAGGGAGACAGTATCTACAACTGGATCCCTCTGGATTCCAAGTTGTGAAAGAAGGTCTACGTGTTCCCAGAAGAACAAGCCCTTAGTGCTCCCAGAGTCCCTCAAGGCCTTCCTCAAGGAAGGCTCTCGCAAAATCATTTTGCATGGTTGCCTTGGCCCTTCACACAGGAATTTATGAGGACCTTGAGGCTTCTTTAGTTTCCATCTCTTGGAGTTACACCTTCTGCTGAGTGCTGGCTCTGCTCAGAGACAGCCCCTGAATTTGTGCAATTTCCATTTTGCCCTTTCAGTTAAAAACACAGAACCAGGGTACAGACTGCAAATGAATTGGAACACATCAATGTCACAGGCAGTGAGTGCTCCTATACAAAATAAAATATTTGACTTTGAACACACTCTGAACATCATTCGTACCAAAATGCTCTCTATTTTACCAGCCATTTCCCTAATGACCCTTCTCGCACAGCAAATGTGTAAAGATGTTAGAGAGATGCATTCAGGGGCTACCCAGATTCTTTCAAGATTTGAAAGAGAAATGAGATCTTAGAATCATAAATCCAAAGGCTTTCTTTCCATTCCTGGTTCCTAGTGTAACTTTTCCCCTGCTTTGCCCCAAAGCAAGTAATACTCTTATGCTGAAAGATAGTGCCCAAGTGTCACTGTAGTATGCACACCACATGTTTTAAGACATCAGAAAAAAATGTAATGTGGTGTGAAGATCCCCATGTACTGATTCCTTATCAACATATTAAGACTTTTCCCTAGTTCACAGAAGACCTGTTCACTTTGTGACCACTAAAATAGTGACAAAAATAATTAATGAAATTGTCAGCTTTCTCTGTTTATTAAGCACAGCCCAGTCTGTTAATCCCAAAGCTATCTTTACCCTCTATATCAGCTTTCTTAATCCTCATACATCTCCTCTGGCTGTTGCTGTGGTGGTTGGAATGGCTCTGGATGAAGCTGATTTGGGTTATTGACATGTAGATGAATAGGTGGATGTTCCCTTGAAAGCCATTCTCATCTTTTTTGTAAATGTCCAGCATTTCAATGCAGTAAGATAACAGTGTATGTAAATTATTGGTTTGTTTCTTTATTTTCCAGAACACATGGAGGATGAAACTAGCCTGAAGCTGTCTACAAGAGTCAGAGAGGGCCAGTGGGCCAGTGTACAGACATCTAAACGACTGAAATAGCACTCAAGAGGTAAGTGATGAGCATCTGTCCAGGTGTGGATCTGACACAGGCTGCCTCTCAGTTCAACATATTTCTCAATGGTACTTTCATTCCTTTATATCCTTTTTTTGATAGCCTGAGGAGAGCCATCTCTGTGCTCAACTCCTGTCAGAAAAGATGAGCTATACTGCTGATTATTTGCTGCTGGGAAAGTCATTCTAGTGAACTGTAAGAGAAATACAGAAACCCAGAATTGCTGTTGACTGCAGAAACACATAGATCTAAAACAAAGACACACACACACACACACCTTGGCCAAACTGGCTGGTTTGGGACTGTAAGTGATTTCAAACGGGCATAGGAGCAGGAGTTCCTCTATCCATGGAAAGTATTTTCAAAACTGGTGCTTAATTATGTTGTCTTTTATGAAAACCCTAGACAACATCTGGAGTTCTGTGATTTGTTGGAATTATGCCACGAATATACTGCTCACTGTTTGCATAAAATAATTGAACATAGCTGCCAAGACTATTCCTCTACCAACCTCCTGTGCAACTTCCTGGAATTCAGTCAGTTCTCAGGCCAGGCTGTGTGAGAGAGATGGAGTAGGCAGTCAAAAAAGACCTCTATTCATGCAGCTGGCTTCTACTCAGGCTGACATGCAAGCCTGTTTGGTGGAAATGTGCTGTTTGGTTATGCCTGTGAAATGCCATTTGTGGAGGAATAATTGTCTCATTGAAAGGGAACTTGGATGACACTTGATGTGAGTTTGCCCAGCAATGCTGAAGAGTGCTCTCTGCTCAGAACAGGGGCTCTATCTTCTGTTCTGAGCATAAGATACAAGAGCCCTTCAAAAGCCAAGGAGGTAAAGCAAAGTGAGGATATGAAATCGGATAGTAAGCAAGTAGTCAGTCCGTGAGGCCAGGAAGATGGAAGCCCATTCCAAAACATGAACTACAAGTTTGTGGTGCCTCAGGGAAGCAGCCAACCAAAGCCTGCAGGTGACATCTAGGGTTGCCAACAACACCATGAAGCACAGATAATTTAAAGTAGTAGTCCTCCCTTTTTGCAGGTATTCTCTGTTTGCATTAGAATCAACATGGACTTGAGTTTAACACTTGTCTGAATTTTTTGCATGCCATTCCCGAGACCTGGCTTTCAAAGTGAGGGTTTGATTTCTCTGAGTGCTCCTCTCTTCTGAAAATCAGGTCCATCTTGTGTGATCACAAGGTTCATTTTATTTGTCACAAAACTAAAAAGTTTTGATGGAAAACAAGTTTTATATCTTCTCTTTCATACTGACAACATGCAGAACTGCCCCTGAGGCTTTGAACATATTTACATCCTTTCACAATTAACTCTAATGGGACAAATGTGGCTTTTTTTCTTATCTGAACAGACACACTCAAAGCTGCAAAACAAGCTCCGGTGTTTAAATAGATCTCATTATATCAGCTACACCAAATCTCTCATCTTTCTATTCAGAGGATTAAATTTCTTTTTAATGTCATGCAACATTAAAATAGGAAGGCATACACAAGGCTGACATGGATTTGACAAAAAATTAATGATTTGTACATCACTTTAATGCTTTAAATCTGCAATTCATGTATGCTAATTAGGTCATAATGGGGCTGTTTGAGAACAGAACTGTCATCAGGCTGCTCTGGCAGCTTCTGGAAACAGAGATAGAGCCCTGCCTTCCCCTGGTTGGCTCCTGGAGTCTGTGCTGTAAGATGGCAGATCTATGACACCATTTTTTCTTGCACAATTGTTTCCTGGATGTGGTGTTTTAATCTATCAGAGTTATGATGGCATATCTCAAATAGTGAGCTCCTGGATCCTGCAATACATCCTCTTGGAAATGGCATCCAGGCACTATATCTCAGTGATTGATTCTTTGATTTTAAACTGTCATACTCTATCTCATAGAGCAGCTGTCAGCCTCCCAGATGTATGAAGTTGTATTTATGCAGTGTGCTATGAAAAAAGTATATTTCACGATTTTATTTACAGATTAGTAAGGTTGTAAAACCCAGGAAAAACAAAAGGGTATTCAAAAACATGTCTATATTTTATCTTTCAGCTAGGAAACTTGGCATATCTCTCTTGCAGGAGAACAAAACTAATCCCATGTTCAGAGATCTCTTTAGTTTTGCACCAATGGTGCAAAGACAAAAGCTGTCATAACAGGGAGAGAAAGCCAGAAAACACCTCTACAAATGGGGCAGTGGTAAGCAGCACATCTTGCAAAATGGTAGCAGGGCAGAGCATTTGCTGTGTGATAACATGAAATGCTGTCTTTGCTGGCAAGTGTTCTTTCAGGTTGTACCAAAGCCCAAAGCTGCAGTTTGAACAGGGGTGCTTTATATGGAAATTCCACAAAGCAAGCAGTCACAGAGGAGAAAGTGGTGCCTTCCTGGGAGCTTCTTCAGGGACAATGTTATAGGCATCACGGGGCTGATCCAAACTGCCTGAGGACAGCTTGATCTCTCATTCGGTTCCACATCGTAAAGGAACATTTTCAGGAGACATACCACATTTTTGTTCTAGAAAACTAGAAGAAAATCTAAGTTTAGACGAATGCTTAAAGATTATGGGATTTTAAACACATTTTGAGTCTCTTTTGGTACATTGTCTTAAGGTTTGTTCTTTCTGTTGTCTTTTCTCTATCTATGTACACACAGGCACATCCATTTACTCATATTTATGGTCATAATTATACTTGTGGTTGAGTGTGCAGCTCCTACAGCCAATGAAACCTCATCTGAGGCTCATGGCTCAGAGCTCTCCCTGTCCCCTCTCCACCTGGTCAGGAGCAATGGTCTGCAGGATAGTGAGCAGGGGCAACAAGTCCCTGCACAGCATCAACAGGTGACCTCCAGTAACAGATGCAGTGCTCTGCAAAGAGAGCCAAATGGTGATGAGGACAGCTCACCAAACTTGGAGGGGCCTCTGAGGCCAAGTCAGACTGTGCCTTACACCAAAACCTCCACAGATAAGAAAACAAGACGGGTCCTTGTCATAGGTGGATCGCTCCTAAAGGGGAGGCCCTATATGCAGACAAGATCCACTTCTTAGAGAAGTCTGCTGCCTCCCTGGGGCCAGGCTTAAGGATGTATGGTGTAAACTCCCCAGCCTAGTTAGACCCACAGGTTATTACCCATTACTTATCTTTTGAGTAGGCAGTGATGAAGTAACCACCAGAAGTCATGGGGCAACGAAGAGAGACTTCAGGGCCCTGGGTCAGCTGGTTAAGGGATCAGGAGCACAAATAGTGTTCTCCTCTATCCCTCCAGTTGTGGGGAATGATGAGGGACTCATCAGGATGAGCCAGCAGATCAATACCTGGCTCCAAGGCTGGTGCTACTGGCAGGGGTTTGGCTTTTTTGACCATGGCTCAATGTACAGGAGCCCAGGCCTGCTGACTAGGAATGGGAAGAGTTTACCCTGCAAGGGGAAAAGGGTCCTAGGACAGGAGCTGGCAGGGCTCACAGACAGGGCTTTGAATTAGGTATGAAGTGGGGCAGGGGTGAAACTGGGGCCACTAGAGAGATGCTGATGTGGCAAATCTTGAAGTATTGGCCCATTTTGACCACTCTGCAATATTTTGGTGCAAAGAGGTAATATAGACATTATGGACTACAGAATAGCTCTAGGTTTTGTACTGTGCCTCGGAGTCCCAACAAAGATTAAAGCTTTCCTGTCATTGGTGCTGGATACTCATAGTAAGAGATAATCCAGCTTGCAGTCAAACAGACAAGGTAGATGAAAGATGGGAAGTAGAAGAGGCACACAGAAGTGATTTGCCTGAGGACACGGAGCAGGTCATTGACAGCATCAGACATTAAGAAGCCTTGCTACTTTTTGCAATCACGATATCCATTGCCTAAAGCTATGTACATAATTTCTCTGAGGCTGAAATGCTCATGGTCTTCTGCAGGGCTGCTGCCAGCAGCCACTCTGTGGAGCAGTAGCTTTTACTTTCTGCAGGAGAGCACCGTGCACAGACTTCCCAGGGCCTGAGCAGAGGGCACGCTGCAGTGAGTTTGTGTGGCTGTTTTGGTGCTTGCTTGTCACTCATCTGGCAGCCCTATTGTAACACTGACTCCTGGTGCAGAACAGAGTCTGTGTGCATAAGAGGTGTCCTTCAAGTCATCACTATTAAACACAGTATTGCCCACAGTGAGATGTGGTGAACTCCTTTTCTCCTTCCCCCTCAGCAAGCTGTGTTTTATTGACTGGCAAAAGGTCTTGTTCTTTTGTTCTTTAATACTTACTCATGATGCAAAGAGTATCTTTCCTGTGCACAAGGAGGTCAGAGACCACATGTGAACTTGAATTATGTTTGTGTAGGGCCACCTTTCAAGAGCTTTTAGTTAAGATGGTCTGCCACTGCTAATCCAGGTCAGAACTGGCTTCCCTCTTGGACTAAAATAAAGCTAAATGCCTCTGTAGCCTCATAGGCAGGACACAGATAACCTGCCTGATGACTTCTCCAGCTTTTGCTGTCTTTTCTGAATGAAGTCTGCTCCTAACAGAACAAGCAGCTGGAGCAGGCCGAAGGAAGCAATGGGGAATCCAGGCAGAAAGCAGCTGTCATAAGCATAGTTCAAATTGCCTTTGACAAGTATGCTGAAGTTTTATGCATATCATAATTTATTTAACCCCTGGACTTTCTCATCCTTGCTTAGAAGTTGCATGTCGTGTCATAGTGCACCAGACCAGTGCAAAAGTATGTACTGATTACATGGAAAGTACAAGGTGTAAAGTGAGAGCAAGTAACAGGTAATCTGATAAGGTCCTAATCTCAAAAAAAAAGGTAAATGCAATCTTAAGTGTGTTTTTTGTTTGCTTTAGGTAGAAATTGCCTCTTGATTCTCTGGATACAGCAGACTCGTCAGAAAACATATTAATGCCAGGTTGATTTTTTCAGCAGTCCTTGTCCTGCTCATATTTCCTGTGCAAACATGCAGAAAGATAAAATCCCCACCTTTACGGTGAAAGGCAGCAGCTCTTTCTACAGGGACTTGTGGTATTTGGTGAAGTTCACCATGCAGGACAGAAAATCCAGTACTGAAGAGGCAGAGTGCAAAAGTACTGGCCTAGTTTCTGTTCAGTTGTCTTCAGCATCATTACTGATGTCCAGAGTCACATTCCTTGTGGAAAAAAAATGAAATTGGCTTTTCTCAAACTTACTGTGGTGTTTGGTATCCATCTGGAGATATCTTGGATCTGACTCCCACAAGTGGCAAACACTCACAGCTGCAGGATCTGTCCCACAGCTTATGCCTGAGACACCCCCATTGAGTGGTACTTCCATCTCAGCTCCTGAACTTTCCTCCTGAACAATTCCAGCTTTCTTTAGAAATGTCTTGCCCTGCTCAAGGAAAGCCTTTTAAAACATGTCTAATATTCTGCTTTCCCATTCAATTTAGCTGTCTCCCATTTCTGCACTTCTGTCAAGCAGCCTCCTCCATATGTGTGTTGCCTGCCATCATGCTCAGAAAATGCAACTATAAAGCATAATTAGTATTAATTATATGAGAGCCTGAATTTCTTGTTTGTAATAATTGCTCATTAATGAGCATCTCTATCACTTAAACATCTCTAGCACTTAAAAGGATTTTAAATGAGAAGTATTCTTTCCTGTAGTGTCTTCTTGGAGGGGGGCTCTAACTGACTGGCACTGACTAACCCAGAGTATGCCATGAGGTTGTTTATGTGTTTAGGTCTGTTAGCACCAGACAGGAAAAACACTGACAGAGTTTGCTTGAGGGAGAAGAATTATTTCACAGCTAGTGCTACGCTGAGCTGCGTGTTTGGATTTTAAATAAAAAACATTGCTGTGGAGCTGGAGGGACCTTGTGTGAGCCCCTTGGTAGCATTTCCAGTCCTACAGGTGGGGGAGGATCTCTGCTTTTGGTACATCTGTGTGTGTGAAAGGAAGTCAGTGCTTTTTTCTCTATTAAGGAAACTTCCATAAACCAATCTCTAGGGGTACCGGTGTGTAGTGTTTGTCTCTTTTTTGGTAGCTTGAGGTTGAGACAGCTTTCCTATACATAATTTGAGGTATAGTTTAAGCATCCAACTTTATCATGTGTATCAATGTATCATCTTGGAAACCAGTGTCTCCAGCTTTTCAGTCCAGCTGTGTGGGAGTCAGAGGTGGCTACAGTGATCAGCAAAAGAAATGTCCATGTTCTCAAATCCTGTTCCGTAGACATGAAATAGATTTGTTGGATAAAGTTTTGGCTGGGGGAGTAAATAGGTATATTGATGGACCTATTCCACAGGAACTCTTTCCTAGGGAAAAAGGATAGTATGCTGCCCATGAAATAGAGCTCTAAATTGTACAAATTCACCATAGGAGGTGTTATAGTGAAATAACTATTTCACAGACCAACAGGAAACTCTTGGACTGGCCAGGCCTGCACTTGGAAACAGCACCCCCTTTTTCTGTATATGTATCTGGTGGCTTTGCTTTGGTACTGCTGCTTTGTGGTTTAATTCAATTTCTGCATTCTGCTACCAGTGGGCAGGTTTCAGCTGGTTGAAGTAAATGCTGTGATTCATGTTGGTAACCTGGGCTGGTTTAAGAGGCTGTCATATTCCAGTTGCTTCTTCTTACACCATAGCAGTTTCCATTAGAGTTAGCAGAAGGGAATATGTGGTACCAGACCACCAGGGTGATGGACCAAGAAATGAAATGGTGAAGCAGAGGCTGGTGCTCCCTTCCAGATGCTTATTATCAGAGCCCTGAATCCCAACTGGAGAAGGGAAGTCAATGGCAGCTCTCCACTGAGGTTAGGAAAATAAATTTAAAATTTCCATTCTATTAGCACCGGGAACTAGGGTGAGACTGGATTTGCTGAATGTATGGGGGAGAGACAGACTGCAGAAAGAGCAGTCTCTTGCTTTTTGCCCTCAGCTGGGGTGAGAGGCTTGCAGGAGTGTGGAGGCAGCCATTATCCACATGATTTTATTATCCACCTAAAAGAATCTGTGTCATGCAGGGATGGACCTTCCCCAGGGAAGGGGGTGGGTTTGTGTGGATGTTTTCACACAGCTGAGTGCTTCATAGTTTGGGGAGAGGACAGTCTGGCTGTTACTGCATGCTAAAGTTGCTAACATGAAACCACTCCTTTGCACTCTCTGTAGTGACTGCAAGAGGAGGAGGGTAAGGGGTGAGTTTCACTCCGAGGATGCAGAGTGTTATGGAGTGCATCACCCACCCGCCAGTCCGAAACTGTGTGTTCTCATTGGCAGGAAGTGAGCTCATGATCTTTCATATGAAAGAAATTGAATTAAACCACAATATTTTTCCTAATATCCCATTTGTTTTGACAGCCTGTATGGCCTTTAGCTTAGGTCCTTTGTGACATCTCAGTCTCTTTTTCATATTTGTAGCCTTTCTGGGAAGATTCTAGACTCTGGTTTCAATTAATCTGAAAAGAGTTTGTTCCTTTCTATCTAATTCAGGTCACTCATATAGAAAGAGATGTTCCTGTTACTTTAAGTTGTGTGAAGTTTCTTACAGGTTTTGAAAGATATGGTTCTGACAGGCCCACAGTGGAGAAGGCATCCTGCCAGGGCAAATGTGAGATAGGGATCTAGCAGGGGGGCCACGCAAGATGTTTGGGAGTTGGACAACACACAGGTCACCCGTGCTCCCCTGGCCATGCTCTGTGCTCTAGGACACTCAATGTGACCCTAAGAAGGAAAGGGTCATTTTAGTCTGCTGGTTATGGTTCTTCACAAGGAATAAAATGACACATTTTCCAACCCATTTAACCTTTTACTTCACAGAATGCTTTAAAATAGTAAGTTTTTTTGCATGCTCACAGATTTTACATTCAATAAACAAATCTTCCTATTTCTAAGTGCTTTTGATCTCAGTAAATATAACAGATGGACCAGAAACCATAGGCAGTTCAGAGGGGTCTCAGATCCATAGCACGCATGATATTTACAGGAGCAACACGCTGTATGCAGATGTATTTTAAGACACTTAAGATCCCAAAGTTCCTCATGCTGGGTCACATTTGGTCTTCCTCTCACAGCCCTGGGACAGAGGCTGTCCCTTACCTCCTGCATTAGGATGGGTCCAAGATCACCACTGGGCCCTGCACCAGAAATGATGTAGCCTCACTCCTCTGTGTGGCCAGAGTACTTCAGCCTCTCTGGGAGGGCTCTTACCTGCATGTCACAGCCTGTGGCCCTGGGGATGCACAGCACAGCCTCCCCCAGAGCTAAGTGACCTTCCTTTGTACAAGCAGTGCACTAGTCCTCAGCAGTCTGCTTGGATTAAAAATCCCCTTTAGCACACACAAAATTATGAGATGTAGGACTGCTTGAGGTCCTTAGTAGCACATCTCACTTGTCACTAGACAGCTGGGGTGAAACACACATTTGCAATGACAATAGGGGTACAAATGGACATTTTAGCAGTGTATCTTGAGCTATTACATTGACTGTCATCTGAACTCTGCTCTCCTTTGTGATAGCTCAGGGAGGCAATAATTTCTAGCATTGTCTAAAAAACCCTGGCTATCATACAAACAAACTGATATAAACAGATTTCAACTAGAAGCTATTGGAGAGCACTGGAAAGACACTTGGCAATGCCCCAGTCCAGCCTTTGGCTGTTTGGTGTCGAAATTACCTGTGTAGGAAAGCAGGAAATTCCACACCCAGCACTGGAAAATAAAGGAAGAGCTTGAATGACAACTTTCATGTTATTTAGCAACACATTTGTGACTTTTTTTTTTCTTTCTTTTTAATCAACCAGTACATGAGGCCTAGTTTTTTATGACACAGGAGTTACTTTCCTTTCACTGGGCATGAGTTATATGTGTGTTTTACAGAAGCAACAAGCACAGCTTTCCACAGACCCATTTATTTTGTGTGGTAGCTGGAATTCAAATTCTCCAATGAATTGCTCAAAATACAGGCATGCCTATTAAATGCTGACTTCATCAGTATTCTGCATTTTCATTGGCAAGCCCAGTGCAGCCTGCCCACGAGTTTACTGTGGCTCTTACAGAGGAAAGGGAAATGCCAGCCAGTGCAAACACAGAATATTGAAAAGGTCAACATAGTAGAGCATGCTGCTATGATTCATAGGGATTTTAAGAGTCTAATATTTCATCTCATGACAAAGATTGTAAGGAGAACAGAAAATGGCCCAACATTAATTCATCTTTGTGACAAACACCATAATGAGAGTGGAAGTGTACACGTTTCAAATATACATGTTACTGATCTAAGCTCCTCGTTCTGTAGCAGGACACAAACCCCAACTGCTCACTTAGAAAGCTAAAAACAGTGGTTTCTACAGCTGCTCAAAATGCTCTATTGCATTCTGATGTTAATGCAAGCAGAGAGCAGCACGAGGTCACCCAAAGCAGCCCAGTCTGGTGTGTGCTGCCCAAGCACACGTGGCACACAAGCACACAGTCTGGCTGCTGTGGTAAGTCTGTGATGAGCTGTGTACATGCACATGTGTTTGCACAGTTGTACAACAAACCCACTGTTTGTGTAGGCTTATGGAAAGCCCTGAGGAAAAGGATTTGGGGGTGGTAGTAAATGAGAAACTCATCATAAGCCACCAGTGTGCACTTGCAGAAGGCCAACTGCATCCTGGGCTGCAGCAAAAGAAGGGTGGGCAGCAGGACAGGGGAGGTGATTCTGCCCCTCTGCTCTTGTGAGACTGCACCTGGAACACTGCCTACAGCTTTGGAGTGCCCTACAGAAGAAAGATACACCTGTTGGAAGGGATGCAGGGACCACAAAGATGATCCGAGGGCTGGAGCACCTCTCCTATGAAGACAGGATGAGAGAGTTGGGGTTGTTCAGCCTGGAGAAAAGAAGGCTCCAGGGAGAATCTAGAGCAGACTTTCAGTACATTAAGGTGGACTACAGGAAAGCTGGGGTGGGGCTTTTTGCCAGAGAGGGTAGTGACAGGACAAGGGGTAATAGTTTTAAACTGAAAGAGGGTAGGTTTAGGTTAGACATTAGGAAAAAATTCTTCACCTTGAGGGTAGTAAGATACTGGAATAGGTTGTCTTACTTTCTGCCTGTGGCTATTCCTTACATAGCCTGAGGGGGAGAGGGTATATGTGTGTAGAAAGTGTTTTTATTTACCACATTTTTAGTGGTAATTAATTTTATTAATTAGCAACAAAGAGAGAGAAAGAAAATAAATTGTATATGGACTGTGGCAGCAGTCCTTGAAAATTCTCAGATTCTTTAAGTAGAAGTTCTTAAGCATTGTGATACAAGAGGCTGCAATATCATCCTTCACTTTCTGGGCACTGGGCACAGCCTCTGGCTTCAGGCTGCTCTAGCAGGGCAAGTCTTTAACCTTGTGGAGTGTCACTGTAGATCCCACTCCACCCTATTCTGGAGTTTCATGAGTACCCTACTTTGTGTACCTTACCCTGTGGCTAACAATCTTGATCCTCTGCCCTGAAGAGACTTAATTGTGGTTTTGTGCCAAGCATCCTGAAAGTCCTGATAGCTTTGGAAGTCTGCTAAAAAGCAAAGGAAAGAAATGGCACTTTTCAGAGGTCTGGCCCAAACCACAGCTTGGCAAGTGGGACCCAGCCCTTAACAGCACCCAAAATGTTGATAGAGCAGAGTAATTTTTCTGTCTGAGAGGGATTAATCAGAGGGATCACATTAACCAGGAAGATAATTGTCCATACTTTCCTTTCCTTTTCCCCTGTACTTACAATTGCAAAATTTCCTTCTGGAAATGGAAGAAACTTACTTGCTGAAGTAACCTTAGAAAAGTATTTAATGTATATGTGACAGTGTCACAGTGCAATTGGGCAGCTCTAAGCAAGGAGCAAATGAGCTCCATGTGACTTAGAGCTCATAAGGGGCTGTACACAAGTGCTCCATGAAGTGTAATTTAAGGATCAATGTCTTATCCCAGGTTTTAAAGAAATCCATAGTAATAAAATACTCCATCTCTCTAACAAACACATATACAGACATGTAGAGATGTGTGTTTCACATTGCAAACTATATAGACAGAAAACGTGTTAGTAATGAAATGGAGCTCTGTGAGGGACTGCAGCAGCTGTTTAAAAGCACACAGTCACACCACACAGCATGCTGGAGTGGGAAGTGAAGAGAAATATTGTATCAGGTTGTAGCTACTTGAGGAATTTAGATAAGCAGAAGGAATCTAGAAAAGAAGAATGTGATCACCCACACTGAAATGCAGTCAGACCTCCAGATCTTCTACCCCTTACAAAAGGTGTTGTAGGATCGCTAGCAAAGGCAAGCAGTTGCTATTCTTGTGCTTGGCAATGTACAAACACACAAGATTATATGATTTGTATCCTTAAGACTTAACAGTTTTAAGCCCCCAACTAGAGTGTCCGGGAGGAAGGTGGAGCATAGGCAGATAGGGAGATGTAGGTTGTGGGGAGGGAAGAGATGAGCAGTTAACTGATGTTAGTGAGAATATCTGCAATGTTTAAGAGAGTGGTTTGGAAGGGACCTTAAAGATTGTCTAGTTCCAATCCCCCTGCACAGGCAGGGACACCTTCTACTAGATCAGGTTGCTCACAGCCCCATCCGCCTGGCCTTGAACACTTCCAAGGAGGGGGCAGCCACAACTTTCTTGGGCAACCTGTTCCTGCATCTCACCACTCTCACAGGAGAGAATTTCTTCCTAATGTCTAAGCCACATGTCCCCTCTTCAAGTTTGAAACCATTTCCTCTTGTCCTTTGACCACACACCCATCTAAAAAGCCCTACCCCAGCTTTCTTGTAGGGCCCCTTCAGATAGTGGAAGGTTGCTATCAGGTCACCTTGGAGCCTACTCTTCTCCAGGCTGAACAACCCCAACTTCCTCAGCCTGTGTTCATAGGGGAGGTGCTCCAGCCCTCTGGTCATTTTAGTGGCTCTCCTCTGGACATGTTCCAGAAGCTCTATGTCCTTCTTATGCTGGGGACTCCAGGGTTATTTAGTAAAACTATACTAGATGCTGTGGTCTTACTTTTTTTCTTCCCTGAACGATGTGTAATATGTCCATACTGATTAAAAATATTCAAGTTCCTACTGCATGGCAGATATAAAAAATAGTAATTTATATTCTCATTTGAAATTATGCTTTAGTGGAAAATACCTATCAATTTACTTGTAGAAAAGAAAGAGTTTCTATGGCTTTATAACTGTAAAAATATGAAGATATGTTTTACTTTTCATTCTAGAGGAATATGGCTTAAAATGTAGATGATGTTTTGAATTTACAGAGTCTGAAAGGATAAGCTCATAGGCTATTTTGATACAGTAATGAACAGGAAAAATCTCTTCTCATACTTTCATTTGGCACTTATTTCATATTTTCTGCAATAAAGTGGGGTTATAGTCAAAGTGACTCTAAAAATGATGCAGTTATCCTCTCACAGTGACTCCTGTATCAAATTTCTTTTGATTATAAATTAAGAGATGACTTCTCTAGTTGTCAGCACTGCAAATTCATCCTGGGATCTCAAACTGCAAGCTGCATGCTTTATGCTTATTACAAGATAATTCATAACAAAATCTCAGGAATAGGGATGTGATTGAGTTTGCAAGACACGAAGTATAATCCAGCTCATTTTTCCAAGGCATAGGTCGGGGGGCACAGCCACACATTGAAATGATCTGACATAGCTGTGGGACAACACATTTATCCATGTTGTTCTTTTGTGGGCATGTTATAACTCCCTCACATGGATTTTCTAGCCCAGAACAAACTGTCTAGGTTGAACAGCACTCTAATCATATGAACATTCCTTGACATAATGAATAACCTGCAATAACGTGGCTTGGGTGTAGTACTACCCTAAAAAATAGATATCTTCATCAAAACAGAGATGGCCAGGCTGTAGTTTTAGTTCAGCTCTGTTTTTTCTTCAACCAGAATGAAGAGTTCCCAGTGTCTGCCAGGTTTTTGTTTTGACTTTTTTTCAGTTAGACCCATCTCCAAGCCAAACAAAGCTGCAGCTTTAAGTGCTTGGGGTAAAATTATGGTGCAAACAGTAGCACAGCATGGTGCAGAGGGCCAGAAATGTTCACAAGTGCAGAAAATAGTGCCTTCCCTTTGTTAGCAAGATTTATGCTAGCAGAGGTGTACCTATCTTGCTCTTAGGCATCTTTTGTTTTTTTTATACCTTCATTTTCCGCTATCATCAACACCAAAGGAACTCTGATACATCGGGCTTCAGAGACCAGGATGGTTATTTCCCAAGTCATCTGTTCCAGCCAGAGGTTACTGCCTATATGGCAGGTTTAGCAGTGTGAAGTGGTTCCCAGGCTATCACTGCTCCCTGCAGCCTCTCACCTTGAATCATCAGAAAAAAGAGATTTGTACTTGTCTGCCAAAGTTTAAGCTTGAATTGCTGAAGACCTGGTCCACTCTCCTGAATCTGTGCCAGGGAAAGTGAGCACCTTGTATAACAAATGTGGGGGTCACTGACATCCTTACAGATTCCTGCTATTTCTTAGAAAACTCTGCCCACAGGCACCTGAGTCAGAGATGCAGAATGTAGGGCATCTACGTGGCTTCTCCCAACTTCCAGTCCATAGCACAGTGAACTCAGGCTGGCATGTTAAGAGACCTACAGCCATATTATGTCAAGCTTACTTATCACCAGCTCCAGGTATGGAAGTAATTTAGCTTTATGTTTTATGTAGCAATTTAGTGTGCTGCCACCTCACCAGCCTGCTGAGACATCTTCCAGCTAATTATGCTCCTTCATTAAATGCATACTGCCACGAACATCTCCTTAATGCTAGAGCAAGGGCAGGGAAAACTTAGCTAGCAGGTTAAATACAAAAATGGTAATTGTTGCAGTAGTGCTGGCACAGGAGAGAAATGTTAACTTGCATGCAGACTCAATAATAAATGAAACGTTTGACAGAGAAAAAGGAATTGACAATGCTCCTCCATCTTTCTAAGATACTGACACTGTATCCTACAGCTGTGGGGTCCACATGCTGACAGCCACTAAGAGGTTTTTTGAACAAACTAATATAGACCCTGTCAGCCTGCCATTAATCCTGGAGTTTCTTTACTGTGCGGCTTGTAAAATCTAATCAATGGGGCATTTTTCAAACATCTGAGAAAACTGTGAGTTTGTAGTTGTGCCTTCCTAAAATAATAACACAGAAACTGGCAAGGGAAGGTGAAAGCTACACAATGTGCCTTTCTCCCTGGCTGCTGCTGTAACGTGTCTTGCAAGCACAAGCTTTTCATTATGCAATACTTTGATGAAACTTCAGTGGTATAATGCTACTTGGAGAAAATGGAAACCTCAGATGCACTTTCCCATTTTCTACTCCTGCAATGTGTTTGGTGTTAATGTAAAGTTAATATCACGGCTTTCCCTTTGCTTTTTACCCACATAGTTTAACTGTTTATTGATGTGTTTTCCTTTTAACTCAAACTGTATGGCAGGACCATCTTAAGATGGGCTGGTTCCAGCCTCCCCAGGCTTGAACTGCCTCTTGAACTTTCCCTGATTGCATCATTATATAAATTGATACATGATTAGTGCCACCCAGGCATGTAGTTGGTCACAGTGCTTACACTCTGAATCTGACAGGAGCAAAAAAAGAGGGCAATATTTTACATAAAGGGGGAAATGGAAAGGACATTGAGGAGAAATGATTGCAGAGAGCTTTATGAAATGAGCTCTTCAATGAAAGACAGCTCTGAAAGAGAGAAAAGAGGCTGTGGGACTAGAAGATGGGGACGTTCCAAAATGAAACCCCCACTCAAGAACACATTTCTGTTTAGGGTAGTGTTTAAGCATGAAGTCAGACATTTGCTGAACTGGTGCACATGCACCTTAGGGAGATTTATATAAAGGCATGAGGGGATGAAAGAATCAATAGGAATGTAAGTACAGGAAAGCAAGGAAGCCTCAGAGCTTGTGTTCAACAGGGTCAGTCAGCAAAATAAAGAAATGCTTGAGGGGCAGATTAGGTTGGTCATACCAGAAGTTAATGAGAAATTGTTTTTTGAGTGAGAAGGCTTGGAGGGAGAGGTGCTGTCTTTTAGTAAATAAACAGCTAAGCTTCTGGGTAGGGAGCAAATGAACTTTTGAGTACACAAACTTTTCTCTGAGACTGCAGTAACACTGTTTGGAAACCTGGACAAAAAACCCACAAAAAACCCAAACCAAAACAAAACAAAAAAAAAGAAAAACAAGTAAAGTTTTGAAATGTTCAGTTCCTTAAATAAAGGGCTTATTTCTTGCGCCAAAGTTGTAGAGCATGGACTTGAACAGGAGGCTTTTGCACTCCAGAGGAATGTCAAAGTTCTGTTTAGAAAGAGGAGCGTGATAGCGGCAGACACGTCTTCATCCACAAACAAAACCACAACAGGCTTAAGACATCTTGCAAACCCAAGCCTCTCCTTTGATTTTGCTGTTTTCTGCTTAACTGAATTGGAGTTTTCCAGCTAGCCTGATTGTCTTGTACAGCTGCACACACAGGAGGAACAAAACTAGGAGAAAAGAATGAGGCTGACTTTTAAGAGGAAGAGCAGTGTGGGCAGGAATAAAGGAGCACTAAACAGAGATCACCTGATGGGCATAGAGCTAATTTAAAAGAAAAGAGACAATTTTCTCTTGATTGCTATACCATATGCTTATAGTTTGATGGTGGAATTTGAATATGCAACATCTGCTGTACTAGCATAAACTGTTGCATTTTTATCTGTCCTCCTACTGCTGTATAATATGAAGATTATTTGATTATTATAAAGGTGGGTGATATAGGAGTGTAGGCCATAGTTTAAACACAGGACTCTGTTAGTGGTAAAGATCTCAATATTCTTTATATGTAACGAATAGTGCCTGCTTCAAGAGGCTTGTAGAATAAATATGTAGGAAAAATACCTCAGTACAGCCTTTCCTCCCCAGAAAAAAAAAAGTGGGGTCTTTGAAACTTCCAACAACCTTTTATTTAATTTAGGTAAAACGTAGTCAGAGAAAATATCTCCTTTTGTCCCAGTGCAGCCCAGTCAGAGTATATTGCACCAGTGTGTGGGTGACTCCTGTGGTACAGCTGTTTTCCATTTGCTCAAGTTGCAGTTACAATTGACAACATTGTCATATTCAATATGACAAATGATATTATTGGAATATACCACTAAATAAATGCAAATAAGGGATAGTTTCATCATGTAAAACTCAGCAGCTCTGCTTGTAAAGTTGGCTTTGACACAGAGCTGAGTAATGGCATCTTCACCTGTTGCTGCTGAACTGCAGGCATGGTTAGGTGTGCATGTCTAACTCTGCTCATGCAGGTGATGCAGTTGAGTGTACTTGTTTCAGTTCCAACTACCTTAGTGCAAACATCCTTAGAGCTGGTAGGCTGGAACCTCTAAAACCACAGTTTAAGCTTTCTGTCCTTTCTACTTAAAAGCTACTTTGTTAATCGAGTCTTACTGAAAAAAAATAGAAGTTGCCTGAGTAACTGTGTGAGGTTAAACAGAGTTTAACAAAAGAAAGAGTAGGTGACTGAATGAGTGGAGGTGTGCATTGCTGTCTTTGCCTGCACTATTTGAATAATCCATCTTTCTTAAAATAAAATGGTTATTTATTTCAGGCTGCAACTTACAGCTACCTCAGCTGTTGGAAGTCATACATAAAGATATCCTTTCTTTGAGAGAGAGACATTCATCACTCAACCAGCAAATATTACTCACTCCATTGATTATACTGTGACTATATTTCATCTTTAAATAGCTGTTAAAATTGGATAGAAAAGACACATTTTTTTCTACTGTAGATAGTCTGTCTTGAAATGCTTCATTTTTTTAATAAGTCATTGCAGTTTGCACGCCTGAAATGCTGAATGTGATGCCTTTTGGGGTGAAGTCTGGCAGCTGTCTCAGCCTTTCTCCTGTTTGTTTTTGGGCTTTCCAAGGGAACTTCCAAATCCTGCACAATGAGTTTAGAAGTTGTTACTTTGATGCCTTTGTACAGAGATGCAACTTGACTTCCTGCAGCACCAGAAGTTCTGAAATAGATCTTCACAAAAAGGTCTCATCTTAAGGAAAGCCATTTTTATCAAGTAAATGGGGTGTCAGGAGACCCAAGTCCCAGACACAGCTCTTTCTTGTCCTGCTTTCTTCAAGCTTTTCATGCACTGTCTGCTGAGGAAGTGAAGCCCAACATAAAGTGCTTGAAAATTTGCATGTGGCAGTAAAATATCCCTCTCATACTGGCTATTCCTCCAAGTCTCTGTGCTCACTCTAGATAATAACTACAGGGCAAAAAGCTCCCTATCATCACTGTGCAACCTGTGAATATTATCAACCCACAGATGACCTGGCATGTGGTTAATTAATTAGACCAAATAGTGATTAATTAAGAGACATCTTCAGTGATTCTGCCTAGAGCCAGCTCGGATGCAGGCTGGCTCAGAAGCACTTGAGCTGCCCAAGACCTGAGCTTGCTACCTGCCTTTACACAACACCGTGACAACATGAGAGGGAACCCAAAACCAGGAGAACTCCTGACTGGGTATCCCTACAGAGCAGAGTATAAGGATACACTTGGATACAGAGCAGAGTGCTGGGTGAGTGTAGGCAGTCCAGCACAAAGACTATGGACTTCCTTGTTCATTTGCCACTTCTGCTCTTTCCAGACTCCTCTCCTCTCCTACTCCTCTGACAGGACAAAGCTCTCCCACCAGCCAGATGAAATTTTACCAGTTCTGAGGATGCTCTTAATATCCTGCAGACCAGCAGGGTAGTTCCCAGCTGAAAGCATCCTTAGATACCCTTGCTGTACACCAGCCTTCCCACCACTATGCTTATTACCCACAGCACAGAGGCTGGAGCTTGTCTTGCAAACAGTCAGTCTGTGTGGGAAGAGGTTATTCAGGCCATAAAATGGTAGGAAACCATCCTCACATCTTTCCTTTAGATCCACCTCAAAGGCATTTCTTATGCTCATTGCTGTGTGTGAATACAATCCTAACCTTTCCTTTGGAAATTCAGGTTTCTTAAGCCTCGAGGAGGAAGGATTTAGCACTTCCCAGACGTCCAAGCTCTTACCTGCTGTGTTTGTGTAAGTGAACAGTAGTGCTATGGTCACATAAAAAATGCAGCATGTTACAGGCTAACTGGTGAGCTCATTTTAAGCAGTTTTAGTGGCTCTGAAAGTAACCTGTGTCATTTTATTGAAATGTAAATGTGCACTATACTCTGCTATAAATATGCTAAATCGTGGCTGCAAGAGAAAAACAAATCTAATCTTAACATCTTCAAACATACAAAATAAACATTACCTGAGGTACTCTGAGTCTCTGAAGTTGTACTGCTATCCACTTAGCCATTCTCTTCAAATTAGGAATCACCCGTTCTTCATAACTCTATGAATGAGGAACTCAGAGTTTAATTAAGGAGCATGTGTGGGTGGAACAGGCTTCCTGACAGCAGTGAGATTATTAATGGACATCTATATTGGAGTTCTTTGCATTTTTGAAAGGCTAATTACAATGTAAATTTAGCTTTAATGTATTAATTTAATTTATTGATTTAATTTATTCATTTGGGATTTGGCATTTATTATCAGGGTTTGGTTTTTTTTTTCAGGAAAACATTGGTTTGATTGCATAAGCACTCAGTAATCGCTTGTTTTTCCCTAATTTCTGCTTCTTGCTTGTGGTTCAATATGCTGTAAAATATGCCCCTATCTCTAGTTTTGTTATTTTTGTCATTTTGTTGTTTTTTCTGCCTTGCAACATCCTAAGGTTTCTGAGGAAATGAAAGCTAAGCTTTTCAAAAACAGGCCTAAAGCTGGAATCTGGAAAAGTTGAACTGGTCTTAAGAAAATATCCCCCACTGATTTCCTGGTACTTTCATGTTTTAACTGATAATTTATTCCATGTATGTAGCTGGGGATGTTTGCAACATAAACTCCAATGTGCTGGATACTAGACCATGTTCTGTTGTAGTTAACCCAGAACAAGTCATACGCAGTTTATCAATGCCCACAAGGGAAATTCAGCCTCAGCTGGTGGATAAGCCCTGGCATGCCAAGCCCTTCCTGTGCTCTGCTTTCCAAACTACATGAAAGGCATTTTTGGCCCATGCTCTGAGCCAAGGTAATGCATGATTGATGTTATCCCTATTCCCTCACCTGAGGGGGTTTTATATTTGCCCTGGCATAGGTCTGAGGGTGCAGGCAGTGTAGATTAGTCAGCAAAGTCTCTCACAGACATAAGCAGGTCTTCTGCACCAGGCATGCTGTGCCCACAGAGTGTTTGCAGGTAAAGGGAAGGGAAACTCAAGGAACCTGAGGACTTGGGCTGTTCCTGAAGTAACATGGGAAAGCACCTGGCTGAACACCAGCAGCCTGTTAGTTCAGTGTTCTGTGTGTTGGGGCTTATCAGATGAAAAACTGCAGCTCTCCAGAGTGAGCTGCAGCCTTCCGTGGCCACAGAGTCACTTCCAGGCTAGTGGGAAATAGAAACATCTGATTCCACACAGACTACATTCAAGACCTCCTTTGGCACTGATAACCTAAAGCTTACAGACGGGAACAACAAGAAAATATTCAGTGTCTGGTTGCCTCTGCTAGAATTCACTTTAAAGCTATTAGCATATAGCCATACAAGAGTTGTCAAAATGCAGGGAAGCTATAAAATATGTTCCTGGGACTAGGAGGGGACTGATTTGACAATTTTGATCTGTTCTGCTTCTTCCTTGTTTAATAGTGAACAGTGACAATGTGCTGATGTGTCTGGTCATGTCTTTTCTTTACCTTTTTTTTAAGTAAGAACTAACTTGTAGAGGTTTCTCAGGCTTACATTCATAATCTGTCTTCTTCAAGGCTCACTTGAAAGTAAAGAAGTACAATACAGCTCTTGTTGTGAAAGTTGCACAGTTCATGTCTTGCTGGGGTAATATACTTACAGGAGGAACTGTTTGATTTTGTGGGAGGTTGGGTTAGGTGTTTGTTGAAGTGTCCTTGGCCTTATACTGCACGACTCTCTAAAATTTCTTTTCGGGGCATTGAAAATAAAACATGGCTGTGAATTAGACTCAATTCCTACCTTCTCTAGTAATGCCTGAAGCAAAATTCTCACTGATCCTGAGGAACCCTGATGCCATATGAAGTGCAGGAGCACAGTGTCTCCAAAGGACTTGCCATGCTCTGTGTGCTGCCCACATTTTGTCTCACTTGCCCACCCACTCTGTTGCTGTAGGTGGAGGGGTTCCAGTAAAGCTCTACAGCCCAATGTGGACCTCTTTCCCCTGGCCCTGGGTACACACAAAGCTGGCCTTGGGAGCCAGCATCTGCCACAGGCTTTGGGGAGAAAAGGGGTCAGTCCTAAACCATGGATTTGCCCATATCCATCACTGGCACTGGAGTTTTTTGAGAAGACTGGAAAGATGTGATAATTAGATCTCTTTAAATTCTTCAAAAATAATAAATTACAAGTAAATGTTTAAAAGCTTAAACAAAAATAATCCAACAGTTGAAAACTATTATTCCCTCAGGGTGGGATTGTTGTTGTTGTAGTTGCAGTTGTTGGGTTTTCAGTATGGCTGATTGATTTGTTCTCATTTTGCCAGAAATTGGAGAAATACAGCTAAACATGTGGAAGCACCTCTGTAGCCAAGTCTCTGGATGTGGCCATTTAAATGTAGGAGAGATGCTTTGCTCTATGTTGGTTACCAAGGTGACTCTCTGCTTCCTGGGGACAGTAATACTTACAAGTACCACAAAGACATCGTGTCACTGCTGAACTGCTTTATGATTTCTATTTCATCTATTTCTCTAGATGAAAGCTTTTATAATAACACAAAATAAGATTCATATTTCTTTCATTCCATAGTCCAGCTAAGGGCATGTTCTGTGAAATGGCAGAAAATATTAGATTTTAATTTTAAATAGTTTTTACTTTAAGTATCTTTTGCCTGTTCTTCATATGTACAGTAGGGCTTCCTTCCTCACTCTGTAGCTGTGTAGTCATTCCTTTTTGTGTTATTAAAACGGAGAATGCCTCTAAGTAAAAAGAGACATATTAGTGTCTTAGGTTTTGCTCTCAGGAACAGATCCTGATTTATGTGTTTCAATTTGGAAATTACATTAATTCAAATTTCTTTTGTAGAATGAGAAGGTCCAAGCAAATGACAGAAAAATATGTTACTTAAAAGAATAAAGCTATTTTGTTTTATCAGTACTCCCTTTTGAAGTAGAAATAGCAGTAATATTAAATTATCTGAAATCCATAGATTAGTCTGAACCGCTCCCTTACTGCAGCATTTTGGAGAGAATTATTAAAGAAATGGTGTTATCCCATACCGACTTCATCTAGTGTCATGCTCATGCAGCTCAATTCAATACAATGCCATAGTTTACCCAGGAACAACTTTACAGTTTCACTTTGCAGTCCTAAGTTGAAGACCTACCCACAGATAGATCAAAATGTCCCAGTCATTCCCTGTTTTGCCTGGGTTAAGTATTTGTGGGTTGTTCGGGGTAGATAGCATTATTTCATATGTGGCACTACAAGAAGCTGTTTGTTACATTTTCTAATGCTTTTGCATTTGAGGTTTTTATTTTATTATCTTGTTGGAGGTGGAGTCAAAGGAATATGGGTTCTGTTTTGCAGTGAATCTTTACAATCTGAAATGACTTCTGTAAGTTTCTTGGCATCGATATACATGAGTGATTGTGGTTTTGAACTTAAGATTCATAAGGAAAGCTACAACGTAATCATTCCTCCATCATGGACATGATGATCTCTCAAGGTGCCTTCCAACCCCTGACACTCTGATTCTTCTATCCCTGCACATTCCCCCCAGGTTCTGACTGTGGGATATTCTGAGGTAGCCAAAAGATGCACATGGAAAATGGCTTTGTCTTGAATAAATGTGCAAAGAGGCACACAAATGCAGTGTTTATATGTGTAGGCTAATATTTTCAGGGTTTATTATATACTTGTATTCACATATTTTAGTCTCTGAATCTAATCCAATTCTCCAAAGAACTTACAGCATACTCAGCAACTTGGTAGCCATGACAAAGTATCAAGATGTTGATTTAAAGGGTTAAATTTGCACCTGTATATTTATTAGAACACAGTGACTGTAGAAAATCATGAATTCAAAAATGTCTTCATTATTAAGGCCAAATGAATAATTATTTTTTTGTATTTTTTTAATTTTATTGAGATCAGATTTATTGTACTGCTTAACAAAACCACTTTTATTCCCTTTCCCACAGAAAAGTGATTATTTTGTGCTTATTTTGACTTAAAAAATAAGCAAAAAAAAAATGCTGAAAGAGGAGACAAAGACTGAGAACCAAAAAATAGTCTGAGGATGTAGTGGTGGTTTTATTATTCTCTTGTTCAGTAGCTCAGTGTCTAAGAACACTTACTGGAATGTCAAGACAGTGGTTCAAATCTTACTCAGATGTGTTAAACTTTAAGGAGAAACCACTTCTAGGTGAGTTCTCTAACTAGGCTGTAAAACTTGGATAATGAACTCAATCCCTTCTCATCAGATTGCACATGTACTTTATACCTGGGAAGTATTTCATATAGAGGATGATTTCATTTGCTGGAAGCTAGGTAATGTGCCTGGGTCTTGCCCCGGAGCATATTTGTTCAACTGAATATACTAAAAAATACCACTTGGAAAAGGATTATGGAGGCAAATTATCTCCCCCAATGGCAGTTTCTTCCTTGGGATGTGGGACTGCTGGGAGTCAAGCTTTTCTGGTGGAAAGGGAATACAATCTGCATCCAGAAGATCAAGGGAGGTTCTCCTCCCCCTCTGCTCTGCCCTAGTGAGACCACATCTGGAGTATTGTGTCCAGTTCTGGGCTCCCCAGTTGAAGAGGGACAGGGATCTGCTGGAGAGAGTCCAACAGAGGGCTAGGAGGATGATCAGGGGACTGGAACATCTGTCATATCAAGAAAAGCTGAGAGACCTGGGGCTGCTTAGTCTGGAGAAGAGAAAACAGAGAGGGGATCTTACTAACATTTACAAATGTCTAAAATGTGGGTTTCCAGAGGATGAAGCCAGTCTCTTTTCAGAGGTGCCCTGTGATAGGACAAGGAGCAACAGAAACAAACTTAAACACAGGAAGTTCCACCTCAACATGAGGAAAAACTTTTTTACTGTAAGGGCTATGGGGCACTGGAACAGGCTGCCCAGAGAGGTGGAGTCTCCTTCTCTGCAGACTTCCAAGACCTGTCTGGACCCATTTCTGTGTGACCTACTTTGGCAGGGGGGCTGGGCTTGATCTCCAGAGGTCCCTTCCAATCCCTACAGTTCTGTGATTTTCTATTATTTGTGTACTTTTGAGAAAGGGAGACCAAAACCACTGATGAGAAGTCTCATCAGGTATTATTTGTGGCACACTTTAACTTACAAAACTAAAAAGAAATGGGAGTTGTGAAGGGAAGTTACATTTTCAGCTGCCTTATAATTTGTTATCAGAATTATAAAAATAGTTCTGTTCTGATTCCTTCTGCTGCTCCTTGACTAGAAGATCACCCTTTTTGCCAAAACACACTCTGCAGCCAGTTGTCACTCCAGTGCATACCTGGTAGCTCTCTCAGTGCTCCCTTGGAAAGGCATGCAATGGGTACAGCAGTATTTTGAAATGACTATTAGACGTTTAGATTTTCAGATATACTGTTTTAGGAAATGTGCAAATGCTCCTGCCCACACCTTGAAATAGTCAAGAAATAGCATAAGGCCATGTAAGAAGTCTAATTGGAGTATCATATGAAGATAAAGAATTAGGAGCATAGCTGTATCACTGTGTATCTGTGGAAAATACTCAGAAGAAATATGAAGTGAGTGGAAAAGACATCCATTTATTTCCAAAAGTAAACTGAGTATGAAATATCCAAATTCAAATTTATATTTATCTAATTCACAGCACACAGCTAACCTTCCTCCTGTTCTTGTAGTTGATACTTCAGTTTGCCACAGTTCTCTAAAGCTGTAGGAAATGTGAGAAAGCTGGGGACTCCATGGCTCTGAGGAGCAAGCTGCCACCCAAAGAGGATGCTGTGCTGTCCCTTCCTCATGTTGCTGTCAAGGTATTAGGAATCACATGAGGCAGGCTGAAGCCTTCATTGTTGCATGCCCACTCTAACAGGGATTTTTAAAAGCCAAGAAACATGCTGGATAAACCAGATCTACATTTTAAGTGGCTAAGCAGCAACCAAAAGAATCCCTAGATGAATCTAGATGACAAGCCTCGTGTGGTGTGCAGAAGTACTTCAAATTCAGGCAATCATTCCTTCTTCAGTAACAAAACTGCTCGAGGTCACCCTGATCTGAGAAAGCCATAAAGTCTATCTTTAAATATGTGCAAAAATATCTGAAACAAAGAGGCTTTTGGAATCTAGGTCACCCACAGAGATACATCTAACAGGAATTATTAAAGGCAACCTAGAAACCAGTGTTTGCAAAAATAGTGCCAAAGCTGAGCTCATAGGAGCCTCAGGCTTCAAAATGGCTGAGTTGTTTAGTGGTGAGTGAGGCTGCTTGAGGCACATACCTTTACATTTAAAGCAGTTCAGTATATGTATTTCTGCATTGGTCTTTTGTGAGAGGGCAGGGAGGGAGAGAATGTTTTTTTCTGAAAATACTAGTTTTGCAGGTTTAATGTGCACAGACATCAAGGCACAGGGTTCACTGTGAGAAGTGCACCAACTCAGGAGACAAATTCAAGGCTCCTAGGCTGAACTTGGACACTGTGAGTGCCTCAAATGCTACCCTGGTGCCAGCTAGATCTTTCTTCTCTAGCCACAGCCAAACAACCTTTGCTCTCCAGAGCAGAGGACAGCAATACTGTAGTCAGACACTGGCTCAATGAAAGGCCTGGAAGAAGGGCAGGACACTGCCAAGATGGGTAAAATAAGCGTGGCTGGAAAGTGGGGCTGATTGCCCCATTCACTTCCCCTTGAAGTGAACCAAATTCATTTATTATGCGTTAGCCCCACTAGTTATTCATTTCAGTTGGGTATTTTCTCCTTGAATAAGCAGGACAAAAGAGATGTGATATGCTGAATCATTTAGGGGCAAAAAATCACCCTGTCAAGTGGATTATCATCAGCTAAGCAAGGTGCTGGAGACCAAAACCTCAGCCTCTAAATTATACATGCTGAATGCCTAGGCTTTTATTGCACTGTTGTGACAAAGCCCACACTGTGTGTCAAGACATTAAAGGAAACATTAAAGCAAAGTTATATCACAACTGGAATTTGCCCAGTGATTTCACCTTATCCTTGGGAATAGCAGGTGTCCCAGAAATACCGTGTTTGTAGCAGGGAGGGAGGGAGGGATATGCCCAGTGTCTTGCTTTATAGCTGCTGGCAGAGGTGTCTGTGGGGTCATTCAACTGCAGCATTACAGCATATAAAAGCCGGGTGTGGGAGCTGCAAACCTCCCAGAAGAAAGTGCACGCTGCACACGAGAGGGAAGGGATGCAGTCTCAGGAGTTGGGTGTAAATCTTGCTTGTGCTTCTCACTTGCCTGATGTTTCCTCTGTTTCCTGTTTCCCTGTTTCTCCTGATAACACTATCAAAGCTACCTGTGCACATTAGCAGATGATTTGCTTTCTGGATATATTCTCTTTCCAGGAGATGTTATAGTTAAAGTGAAAACACCTCCATATTTGGGTTAACACCTGGCATTGTCTGGGTGTCTTCTGTTAGTGCAGTGGTGTGTTGGAAGCAGTGAGGCCACAATGGTGGCTCCTGTGAGAAGCTGCTGGAAGCTCTTCTGATTCCAGTACCTGCCCCACCTCGGCACAAGGACAAGTACATATGGGAAGCTGGATGTGCCTCTGAGAGAAACATATTCAAGAAAGGGAAACAAAACTGCAAAAAAAGAGACCTCCAGAGCAGAGGAGAGGATGAAATGAGAGAGAAACGCCAGAGAAAAGACACCAAGGTCAGTGAAGAAGGAGGGGGAAAGGTGCCCAAGCAGAGATTTCCCCACAGCCCATGGTGAGATGGCAGCTGAGCCCCTGCAGCCCATGGGGGAGCACGGGGGAGCAGACCCTGAAGAAGCACAGTGGAGCAGTCCCTGAAGCACCACGGTGGGATAAATGTGGATTTGTAGCCCCTGAAGTGTCAGAGGTGGCAGATGTGAAGCAGCAGCCTGTGCAGGACTGCAGAGAGGGTCAGATGTGGATCTGCAGCTGTGGAGGAGCCCGTGTCAGAGGAGGTGACTGTTCCCAAAGCAGCCGTGACTCTGTGGGCAGCCCGGGATGGAGCAGTTCCTGAGGGACTGCATCTCCTGAGAGGGACTCATCCCAGAGGGGTTTGTGAAGGGCTCTCCCATGAGAGGGACCCCGTGTTGGAGCTGGGGGAGAACGTGAGGAGTCCTCCCCCTGAGGAGGAAGGAGCGGCAGAAACACCGTGTGGGGAACTGACCCTGAACCCCCCCTGCCCGTCCCCTGTGCCCTGAGGGGGAGGCGGCAGGGAAGGGATCCGGGAATGGGAAGAAGGGAGGTAGGGGAGGGAAGTATTGAGATCTGGTCATGTTTTCTCTTTCTCCTTGTAGATTAAATTAGGTTTGGTTTTTGTTTGTTTTTTTTTCCTTCCCAAATGTGGTGGTAAAGGCAACAAATTGAACAAAGTGTCTCTTGAATCAGCAGAATGCTGGCCCTGCCTTGCTCTGTTTACACTCTTTAAAATGCATCAAAGTTAATTCCATCGACAGACCCCCCCCCACCTTTGACAGGACTAAAAAGATCTGATAGAGTTGCCAGACAGGTAACGCAAATCGGTATCAAATACAAGAACTAAAGAATTCCGGGAAACTCTGAATACCAAAGGGAAGGCCCACAGTTACCAATTTTCAACCTCTGACAATGATTGATGAGAAGTATAATTTTTTTTAACTATAAAAATTCAGAGGAAAGAGGAGAAAATCAGCAGTGAGAAGGAGCAGAGGACAGCAGCAGGGCAGTAGCAGAGTTTCCATTCAAACTACTCTTTGACATCTTCAGGTCCAAAGAGACATCAACACTGAAGATTCTCCAGGGACTTCGAAGGGTGGAAAGAACTGATAATCTGTTGCCTTATTTTCCTATTCTTTTCTTAAAAACTTCATTCCAGAGATGATTTGTTTGTTTAAAAACCTGTTTCCCTGTATTTTCTCCCACTATTCACCCTTCCCTAAGACCCCTTTTTCAGCATGGTGTTGCTTTCCCTGAAAGAAACCATTTTAATTTGCTCAAACCATAAAGTTGGTTACTTTTGTAATTTGTGCAACAAGTATGTGCAGCGGCTAATATTTTGTCATAAACAAAATATAAAATAATAATAGTTATGGACTGTGACACCAAGCTGAACCTCTCTGGTTTTTGCCTATTACTGCAATTGAGGAATGTGAACCTCCCTATCCTTGTCTTGATTAATGAGCCCTAAGGTGGATTTTCTCCTCCGTATCCCACAATGGGGGCGGGGGGTGAGAGAGCAGAGGTCTGGTTGGTACCAGCTGGGCCTAAACCATAACACCAGGTTACTTCAGGTTTGAATGCAATACTAGCAAAATTGCACAAATAATTTTCTTTCTGGAAATTGTCCCCTGCAATTGCATTTCACTCACAAGGTTTATATCTCAAATCAGATATTCTGCATTGTATTGCATTATTCTAACCCAAACCTTTGGAAATTAAAATTAAATTGTCTTAGTTAAGCAATTTAAAGGAGTGGGGGTATGACATCCTGGTATGAATCTCTAGAAAAATTCTGCAGCTTTACCCTTTTTGCTGGGTGCAGATGCTCTTCTGGGACCTTCTGTGCTGACTGCACTGATCTCTCTGGGCTTGTTCTGCAATTAATCTCTTTTGCTTTTCTCACTGGAAAGATGTTTTTCTGACTATTTCTGTGGCAACCACTCCCCATGATGGTAAACCCCATTCACATAGTCTCTGAATAGAGCATTTTGTTACATGCCATTCAAAGGAAATCCATCTCACCCAAGGAAACATGTAGAAAATTACCTGCGAAGCGTAGGGAAGGGAGTAGGACTTTGATCCTGTGCTTCCTTCCTTGGAGGTAGTTCCTGTGGTGCTTTGCATGGATTCATTGAGAAGCACAAAGCCCCAGTCACCTGAGCTGGAGGTAGCAGCATGGTGGGAAATGCCACAACTGAACATTGCTAAATCCTCTTTTTGTTTGTGAGCATGGGAAAACCCAACTGGCACAACTATATCAAAGTCCTATGTCTGACAGCCAAGACAGCAAAAGGGGATGCTTCCTGCACTCTGCCCCTTAGGACGTGCCTGTAAGCACAGGGTTATGATACCAAACTTTTAGTCTAGCAGAAGAAGGCCAGTGTAGGGCTCAGTGTGCATGCACAAGAGTTGGACACCCTTAGGTAATAACTGCCATCAGGGCCCTTACAGAAACTCTGGCCTGCTCCAGGAGTGTTATAATAAGCTGCCCCCTTATTCTGAGCAATAGTATGATTGAATCATAATTTTAAAACTGTATTGATTTTGATGGGCATTTTGACAGAGTATGGGTGTTGAAGGACTGCCAGATTTGGCTGTTAATCTTCAGGGGTGTTTCATTCTTCTTGGCTAAGCATATGCCTGGTATTTGCTCTCCCCAGTGTAAAGGATTTAGGAGCTGTCAATCTCTTTGTTGACGCATTAGACACAGAAGAAGCAGGATGCATATTTGGATCACTCTTGCTGAGGCCTGGCATTTATACCGGGGTAATTTAACAAGTCCCCATCTTCTGCTGTCCCCCTCTAAGAGACAGCTCCTGGGGATGAATGGCTGGAGAGATACACAGCAGTAAAGGACCAAGGGGTGTAGACTAGGGGGTATACATCAAAAGTATATGGCAAGCAAGACTTCTAGAAGAAGTGATTCCTTTTTATTAATTTTTTTTTAAGTCACAGTCTTAGCTGACAAAGCATTTTCTACTCACATTTCCTCAAGGCAGCACAGAAGATTAATGTTTGGAATAAGCTAAGCTCTGGAAAAAATATAAAGGTAATATCAGAAAAGTAATTCAATATGTCCCCAAAGCTCTTAACCATAATTTATGGCATTCTTAATATTTAGGGAAATGCGGGACAAATGCTGTCAGCTGTTCAGAGATGTGTAGGCATGTTGCAGTGCAGATGGTGCAGAACCAGAGCTGTATTTGAGAAGGGATCACTGCACTTGCATGGAGTTCTCCAAAAAGCAGAAAATCTCTCATTGCACAAAGGAAGTTCTTAATTTGACTAAGCCTGTGGGTGTCAGCTGGGTGTGAGATGTATTCCTCAGAAGTTTCAGTGGGATGTTAGGGCATACACATCCCATTCCCACCTCTATAGAAATGGGCATTTAAGCAAAGTTTTTACTCCTGGACTGTATTGTCTATTGGCTCCTGGGGGGCCTGGCAGTATTCCCCACAGAGAGAAGCAGAGAGAGGCACTGAATTATTATAAAGGCTAATTGTACAGGTGCTCTACTCTCATTTGCATGGAAACACAGAGGAAAACAACATGTGCAAATGCTGTTCACCTGACAACACGGGTGCAGAGGCAGAGTTACAGTTACCCTGGCTGGTTCCCAGCTCTTGCAGTGGTCCATGGCTGTTTTGCTGTTGCAGGATGCTGTACAGCCATGAACAGAGAAACTGCACAAGTAGCACTGAGGTCAACAACCCATGTTTAAAAGAATGGTTTTCTTTTTCCTAGGGTGGAGTGTACTATGGAGAGGAAACAGAGTTGCAACAATTACTTTCAAAGTCAAGAGGCCTTAAAAAACAAAGCTGTTGATATTTAGTGGGAAGACCAAGCCCAGGGCCTGTGCTGTTTTGAGTTGAAGGAGGAAAGCTAAGCAAGGTGAAGAGCAGGAGTGGAAGGATCTTTGCCCACAGGAGCATCCTTTATAGAGGCAATGCTTCTGGGAATTTGTAGTTCTGCACAGGGCTGGTGAAAAAGGGGTGACAGATTTTGCTTTGTTTCTGATGAACTGGGCCATATATACATTCCAGTGAAAGAGAAGTGACTTTCTTTGACTTTTACTCTAGGACAAAAGCTGAAGAAGGGTGAGGAGGACTGTGTAGCTTGGCACAGGTTGATTTCAAGTATTGGCAAGAGAGCAGGCAGGTGCAAGTGCACTGCTGCTGGTGTTGTTCCATTATGCTGTTCCACAGCAAAGCCTTTAGCTGTCATCTAGGCATGCATAAATAGATTGTTTTATTTATAAATCTCCACTCATTATAGTAACTCATTATTTTGTCTGACTTTCTTGAAATGATGAATCCCTTGAAACAAATGCACAAGTTTAAAAAATAGCAAACAAGAAAGAAAGCCCCCAGCCATGTAGAAGAGTACTACAACAAGATGATCCCAATAAATTGAAAATATCCTAGAAACAAAGTTTAAACAGAAAGATAATCTATGTTCTTTTGGGTTTTGAGCCTTTACAGCACAGTAAACTCATGTGAATTTAGGAGTCTCTGGCCCTAATACTTGCAGGTCTTGCTTGCTTGTTTATTTAAAAAAAAAAATGGAATGGTTGTGTATAAGTTTACTCTATCTGATGGGCTTTACTTATGTTAGTCAGTATCACACTATTCGATTTTGCCCATATGCATTTTTGTCTTAACTTGACCTCTACAGCCAACCAGAGAGAAATTTACATTAAATAATCACAGAATTACTGTGACTGGAAAAAGCACTAAGACCAACTGTCAACGTATTCTAGTCCTCAGGAGAAAATAAAATAACTTTTACATATACATATAAATATATATATGTATATATATATGTATGGCATGCCCACTAGAGAAGGTCCTGAAGTGCCTCATCTATACAGTTTTAAAATTCTTCCAGGGATAGTGACTACCACCTTCCTGGGCAGCCCATTCCAATGTCTAACTACTCTCTCAGTAAATAAATTCTTCCTCAAATCTAGTCTAAACCTCCCCTGGTGTAACTTCAAGCCATTTTCTCTAGTCCTATCATTATTCACTTGACAAAAGAGGCCAGCACCCACCTCCCTACAACCTCCTCTCAGGTACATATACTGTGTACCATCAATCACAAAAGACTACTTTATTTTCAAAGCTATCCCTGTGGTTTCATAAGTTTTTCTCTGCCAGAAGTGCAAGAAGTAATAAAAACAGATATTGTTCCAAATGCTATCATGGATCTGAAACGAGCACAGTGGAGTGCTTACAGCACTGCTATAGAAGTGGACATATCTCTATAGAAATTTGGCAAAGTGAGGTTACAGCTCTTGAGACTGCAGAGTGCTGACCAGTGCTACTTCTCTGGCAGGGTTTTCTTTAGTAACTTCAATAAAAATGTCAAATTGGTAGTAGTATCTTTCTTTCAGGCTCTCTAGGCTTCAGGACCCCAATGGTTCCAAAATGATGTATGTCAGGACAACTTTGTGGTTAAGCCTTCCTTCCCAAGTATCACTTGAATACAAAGCATCCTATGCTAACAAGTCCGTTAAAGTTTGTCAGCCATAAACCTGGAAGTTCTTTATAAAAGAGAGTAGTCTTACTTATAATCATCAAATAGATGGTTTTAAATGATTCAAAATGTTATATTACAAATTGTCGTGGTTTGAGCCTAGCCGATAACAAAGGACCATGTGGCAACTCATTTCCCCTCCTGTTTCGAGATGGCAAGAAGGAAATTCACCTAAAATCTTGTGGTTCAAGACAAGGACTATGAGGGTTCCTCTCAATTACAGTCACAGGCAAAGCAGACTCAACTGGGGAAAAAATCAATTTAATTTTTTATTAATCAAATCAAATCAAAACAGAACAAGGAGAACACAAAATCCAGAGCTTAATTACTTTACCCCACCCCTCCCTTCTTCCCAACTTCTCTGCTTTCTCCCCCTGCAGTGGCACAGAGGAACAGGGAGTGGGATTTACTGTCTGGACATCACAGGTTGTTTTCTGCTGCTCCTTCCTCTTCAAGGAGAAGGATTCCTCACAGTCCTCCCCTACTTCAACGTGGGGTCCCTCCCACGGGAGAAAGTCCTTCACGAACCCCTCCACCCTGACTCCCTCCCGCCAGGCACAGTCCCTCAGAACCAAACTGCTCCAGCACGGGCGGCCACAGAGCCACAGTCACCTTCCCTACCATGGAGTCCTCCACCGTGCTCCTCCGGGGGTTACAGGGGGACAGCTGCCATCTCACAGCGGGTGTAGAGGAACCTCTGTTCAGAGCAGATGCTCCCTCTCCTTCCTCACCGATCTTGGTATCTCTGCTCTGGCGTTGCTTTCCTCCCTGATAGCTCTCTCCTCCCTGGTACTGCTCTCTCTCCTCCCCCCTTTCCTCTGCCCCAAAGTCTTATCGCCTTCTTGAATATATTAATCACAGTGGCACATCCATTGTCACTGACAGCCAGAGGTGTGCCTGGACATAATGGAGCCGGGACAGCTTTCAGCAGCTCCTCATGGGAGCCACCCCTGAACACCTTCCCTGCTACCAAAACCAGCACCGCATCAACCCAGAACACAAATCCAGATAAGTCAATCTGAATTAAAAGGGAAAAGAGTTTAAAGGACTATAAGATATCTGACTGGTATTACATGATTACCTCAAAAGTCTTTGTGCTAAAAAAGCATGTTTCCCTGTAAAATGGTTGGAAAAAATTTGGAAAAACTTACACCACTTCCATAACATGTGTCAGTTGTTGCAGCAGATGTTACAAACATGAAAAACTATGGCAGAGCAGTTCTTTGTCTTTCACATTTTGCAGTCTGCAAAACAGAAGTTGTCTCTTTTTGTTCTTTTTAAGTATTGCTTCTAAATCTCTAATAATTACATTCTGACTGTGGGGTTAATTATTGCTCATCAACACCTTTTTCTCTACACAGTGCTGCTAAAAATATTTGTTTGCAGTTGCCCTTCTGCTCTGAACTCTGACTTTTCCCATGTATAACTTCCTATACAGGGACACAGAACATTAATACCCTCTTCAGGTAATTTGGAGCACACAGTGAAACATTGGCATAATTAAATAATGTAATCAGTCTCTAAAGTGTAGTCCCTACAGCGATGCACTGCATGAGACACCTCCTAATACAACACCTACGTGTGTCTTATAGAAACAGACTTTACTGTAATGCATTCCATTAGGAGAGATGAAGTCTAATGGGGAAATTATTATTTTATTTTCTAGCTATTTCATGGGTAACATGACATGAGACTTTTGCCCAATGAATCCTATTGTACTTTTTTCCAACTTAATTAAAGAGCTGTCTCTTCCATACCCTCGCAGAATAGGTTCTGGACCATAATAATACAGCCTCTTCAATGTAATGAGTTTAGGTGGTTTCTGACTACAACACAGATTTTTTCTTGCAGAAGTTCTTTCACAATCTCTCAAACTTCTGCACTTTTTAACAGCCATTTTGAAGTGTGAGCACCCAAAGCATGACACAGTGTTCCAGTAACAGTGTCAATTCCATTAACATTCTCAAATCACAGGCTGTACCTGTCTCTGTTATGTCCATCCCTTAACTCTAACCCTAAGCATTCTTCCATCACACCATTTTCACCACAGCCAGCAGGCAACATGAGAACGCAATACTGAGGACAATGGCTGTAGAAGGCTACTTGCAGTGTAGAAATACTGGTTGGGCAGGGCTTCAGCTCTAATATCCATAGCCCTTGTCATATGCTCCAAATAAGCTTTTCTCACAGTAGAACTGAATATATTTGCAGTGTTACTGTCTCAGAAAATCAGGGTAAAAGCAGAGGAGAAAGCTGGGACAAAGGAACATGGCCCCAGCATGCTCTACGCTGCTTCTCCAGGAGCTGTACTGCCCTTCTTCTTCTTCCTTGCCAAGTTTTTTTTTCTGCTTTCTGACCTCCATGTCCCTTCCTGATCCTGCGATGTTATACACAAGTGTTTTTGTTTCCTGCCTTGTGTCACCTCTTGCAGTCAGGTTTGCTTTGTTTCACCCATTACTCATTCTGACTCCTTGCCTCTCCTGTACTATTTATTTATCCATTTAATGCTGTTCTCATGATTATGGTATTTGGGCACCAAGGATTCAAATAAACTTCTACTTCATTGGCTCAAATTGTTCTCATTTATGTCAGTTGCCTGGTAACAGCTGTTGTAAGTCAAGCTGCAAAATTTTCAGTGAAGAAAAAGAATCTCGTGCTCCCAAACAGCCTGCACTTGAACCGAACTGCAAATGGAGCTGGAATTTTCCATGATTTGGGGCTCTCTCAAGATGATCTCTTGCTGTCAGTTTGGAAAAGTCCAAACAAAACCAAGTCTGCCTCCTTAAGAGTCGTGTGGAGGGAAGTGTTAAAAGCCCCATTCGTGTCTCTGCTGCCTTAGCTCCTGCCATTGTTGCACTCACATGAGTGCAAATCACTATGCAACTCCCACAGCTGGCTGCTGGCTGCCAGAGAAGCTTGCTCTTGGCTGGAAGGAGCTCCTCACTCTTGAAGTGGAGGTAAACCAAGTTCTGTCTCTGTCTCTGCCAGTGATTTCCACCCTGCAGGATTCAGTTTTGAAGCCCAAAGATGTTTCTTATTACAATGACATTGCAGAGGCAGGAGGGGAGCTGGGAACTGGGAGGCTGCATGATTCTAACAGTGCTGAGGAGTGGGAACCAGAAGGTCTTGGCACGTACCTCATTTGCCACCTGGCCTGAAAGCTTTATGGCAGCCTGCTGCAGGTGGAGATGATGCAGGAGACACTGCTACAGATCTGGCCTGCCCAAAGCCCACCTCTCACTTTGCCTTCATGGATTGGGAAATCAAACTGGGGAGCAGAGTGATAAGAAGGTAATTTGTCTGCTGGAAGAAGCAGCTTTGATTTAAAACCCATGATGCAGAGGCTCTTTGGGTAGCAGCAGGGTGCTGTGAAGACAGCAGCAGCTCTTGGATGCATGCTTCTCTGTTGGCTCCTACCAGCCCCTGCCCACAAGCAAGTCTGGGTTGCTTTCCCATAGAGCTGAGCCAAAACACCATTAAAACTTTTTCCCAAATTATCCCTATACCCTACAGTACCTTGCAAAAGCCCTAATCCTCCTTCTAAGCCCTAATCAGCCCCTTGCCAAAAGCACTCAGACCTTGCAGGAACAGACTTTCATGTGACCATAAAATTAACTTCGGGGCCAAAATTATAACTGCTGCAGGAAATTGTGTGGAAATGGGTGAATAACTATTAACCTCGTAATGAAAAATCCCTACTCTAGAGAAACAGCAAAAAGATTTCACGGGCCAGTTAAAGTAAAAATCAGAAATATCCCGCTTTGTTGCACTAATTGAAAAGCACCTTAAACACCAATAGCATTATTTCACAGTATTAAAAATGGTTATCCTGTGTTCAGTGTTATTTAGTGGTGAATCCAGATACAAACAATATTAGTATGGCCATTTTGTAATCTATTTTTAAAAATACAAGTGAGCTGTTGAAACAGTAAGCAAAAGAAATCAGCATGTGTTTGTTTGTTTGTCTTTTTCCTTATGGAATTAGTGGGTGTATTTAATTCCTCAAGCCTAGTAGAGGGCAAAAAGAACATTTTGCCATCAATGTAATATGAGTTCTAGAGGGGCAAGAAGCTGTTTTTTAATTCCAACATGAAAACTTCCCCTTTATGTTTGTAAATATATGGACAGACAACAGAAATAATGGTGTATAGGTTTTAACTGCTGAGGGTTTTTTGGGTAATGTTCTCATCACAGGGAAAAATCACTGAGATTTTCAAGCTTCAAAGAAAACCAAATTTAGCTGCTTTGAGGACGTGACAGATATGCACTAGTGCTTCCTGAATTTTGGATAGGGCAGCTGATTTTGAGGTTTCTGAAAACCAGGCTCCTCCTATGTGAGACTAAAGAAAAGAAACTAGGGAGCATAATGTTAATGGATAACTCTAAAGGGTATCTGCTTAGATTGCCATGTGCCTTAATTACAGATTAAATATCATAAAACTAAATAATGTATAAGACCTTATTCTTTACACTTATTGATTTCCAAATTGTGTGCAAAATCATTACGGCTGAAAAAATTGTACTTCTAATTGAATAGTGTGTCTTAGTTAAAATATTAATATTATAGCCTCCAGCATTAGCCTTGCATTGACTGGAAACGTAAGGGTTGTTTCTTCTCCTTTTTAAACAGATCCAGCACTCAGTAAATACTTAACATTGTGTAAACAGATATAATCTTTGTTTATTTTCTGAAAATCCTTTTTGCTTGGTATGTAGCTAACAAGCATGTTACTTGCACTTTACACCCCTATTTCAGATTCCTCTTTCTCATCCTGATTAAATGATAGCAAAGGTAATTTTTTTTTTGGCTCAAATGCAATATTTAATATAATGGACAGTAAGTTTGCTTCGTGGTATATTGTTCTGTCCTTTTTTGGTTTTTCCTATCTTCCCAAGTGTCTGGTGTTGGTCCCTTGTCCCCTCTGTTGTGTGACAGCATTTGAGCTGGCTGCCTTAAGCTTTGGATAAGCTGACTTAGGGCAGGCACATCCCTGGCAGACATGTGGTGGAGTCAGCAGAGTGGGAGCCTCTGCAAAGGAAGTTTTGAAAGAGTCTATGAAAAACCCAATTTTTCCAAGCCAGTTACTTCAGTAGGAAGTAATTTTCTTCTGTAGTGAAAGAAAGATCAGTTTGTTATGGGAACAAGGGGAAAAACTGTTGATAGAAATATTTATGTCTCGGATCTATTTATTTACGTGTGTGGGATTATGTAGCTGGTGTATTAGGTACTTACTAGTCCTGTGGGTGCAATAACTTAAGAAAGTCCTGAATGGGCAGCTGCAGAGAGTCAGACTGTGGACTGGTGGACAATAGGTCCCAAAAAGTCCTCGGGTTCCTATCAGACGTGGCAGAATTTTCTCTCCTTTTGTCCAGCCCTGTGCTTATGTGCTTCACTGTAGCCAACCACACTTATGTGTCAGGAGCACTATAGTACTGCTGCACAGACATCCGATCACTGAAGGGTTAATTTCTTCTGTTCACCTCAAAGCCTTCAAAGCAGTATTCTTCCCATTGTGCCTGGCAGACTGTATTGCAGCTTTAAATCAAGCCCTAGATGTCCATGCCCGTTAAGTGTGGCAAACCCCCTGTAGATGGGAATTACATGATGTCCCCATGCTCCTCACATCTTCCATAAAGCACATGGCAGCTCAGGGGTGTGTCTGGCTTTGGTGGCCTCTTCAGTGTCTCCTGTGCTAGCTGTCAGCTCATGATGAAAGACTCAGAGGAGAGGGGAACATGGAGTTAGGGTCGATGTAACCTGAGTGTAAACTGTTGAGCAGATGAAAGAGTCTGTCTTGCCTGTGAGACCTGGAAAGAAGTGAGAGCTGGGTTCCCAGCAGACACTAGAAGCAGCAAGAAGCAGGACCAGTAAGTAGCAGGCAGGGGAGATGTGAGGCACCAGGCACTCTGAGAAGGTGGAAAATCTTTCTCTCTTTGCCATACAGCCAAACTGAGTTTGTTGCTGTTGCTGGTGGAAAGCTGTGAAATCTCTTAGGAGGAATGATGTAGTAAAATGACTGAGGGTTTTACACAAATGCTGGCAACGTGTGACCAGAGGACATATATTAAGGAGAGGGAACTTGAATTCTTGTCTGTTCTACCTGTGAATTCCCAGTGATTTCACTATGGGAAGGCCTAAATGTCAGGAATGTCTGAAAAATCACTTGCAGTTTAATTAATGCCAAAAAAGCTCTAAGAAGAATTTAATTGGCTAAGCAGTTATGTAGTCTGAGTATGTATCACCAGAGTAAAATCCCATTGGAAGCAGATGAACGTAGAAGAAAGTGATAGATGGACTACAGAATAAAACCCTATTCAAAGACTCATGTAATGTATTTTTCCACTGAAACTTTGAGGTATTGTTTAAAGACAGAAAGAAACTCTGTCCCTCAGGGCTTCAGTAGGAAAGACAGTTTAAAAAAAAAAAAAAAAGAGTGAGACCATTTAGGAGAAACCCAACTTGAAGACTTTGATGTCTATCAATGCAACATACTATTTGTTCTCCTACTGAAGGCAGATCTGAAAGACTCTGCAATTAGTAATAAATCCCATGCAATACTGAGCAATTACCAACAATGAAATCATTAAACAGTACAATAACTAAATAATTATACTTTTGTTAGGAGAATATGCTGTTGGGCAGCTTTGAAAGAAAGAGGAAGAAGGTAAGGACACAAAAGACAGGGTATTGGATACCACAAAAATAGCAACAAAAGACACTTTGCAGCCAGAATTCTGAGTAGTTTTATATGCACAAGAACAAATCCTAGCCCTAGAAAAGAAAAAAAAAAAAAGGAAATTTTAAGGACTGATAGGAAATTTTTTAAATAGGAAGATTAATCTGTCATTCAAAGCACTGAATATGATGGCTGGAAAAGGCCTCTTCTATCTACTGTCTGCTTTCAATCTAAAGCCATCCATGACAGCACCAGCTATCTCAGTACTATGTGTTTTATTCCTCATCCTAAGGATTATAGGCTGCCATCTCAACTCAGGCCCCAGCTGAGGGTGAGGTGTTCAGAGGAGAGTAATACACAGCAGAGTCAGAAAGACATCTCCCTGATGGGTATTGTGGCCCAGCTGGGGCCAAAGTAAGCAAATTCCCACATGTCAGAGGCAGCCCAAATCCCTCTTGGTATGTGGAGACCACCCTTTACACACTTCACAGTGAAGGGATTGGGAGTGCTTGGGCTGTAGAAGCTCTTCACTGTGGTAATAAATCACAGGAGAGGCTGGGAGGAAAATGGTGAATGGGAAGCTGAGGTTTCATCTGCAGAAGCTAATTATGATGCTAGAGGGTGAGAACACTGGTGTTTAGATTTCCTTCTCAATGAGTTTGGGATTATTCCAGAAACAGTGCTTGGGCTGTAGAAGCTCTTCACTGTGGTAATAAATCAAAGGAGAGGTGAGGAGAAAAATGGTGAATGGGAAGTTGAGGTTTCATCTGCAGAAGCTAATTATGATGCTAGAGGATGAGAACATTGGTGTTTAGATTTCCTTCTCAATGAGTTTGGGATTGTTCCAGAAACAGCTGGGAAAAACATCTACATGAATGAACTGCATCTGGGAAGGAAAGGTGGGCAACAGTTACCACGAGTCAGACTGATGTGTTGTTGGCATGGCTCACTGGTGTTCAGCCATTGCCTCATGTGTGAAAGCTGTAATTCAGTGGAAAAAAATTAAGATTTTGAAATCTCTTGGGAAATACTGTGGAGTGCTGTAGAAGCAGAAAGCACGTGGTGTACTGTATATATTAAGGAAATATATATGTTGTTGAGGAGATCAAGAAACCATATCTGCAGGATTTTGGATATGTACAAGGATTAGGTACCATCTGGAAAAAAGGATCACGTGATGGAGTCTGTGGTAAAACCTTAGAGGAAAGGCAGAGTGCTTATCATGCCTGACCCAGATAGCTTTGTAGGCACTGCCTACATTAGCAAAGTACAATTAATTAATGGAGCAGCCTAGAGACTGATATTCCTGCAAAGCACAGTGCAATTCCTGGAACATCAAGTAATCCTTTTCAATAGCAATGGCAAAGTAAGAGGGGAAGGCAAGTAGGAGCAGACTGGGACTAACGAGGTGAAACCATATTCCAGTAACAAAGGGTTTATGCTCACTTTCTCCTCCTAAACAAAGGAGAGGAGGGAGGGCTTTGCTCTAATCCTCCTTTTGGTATACATTTAATGCAAATTCTTTGTGGTTAGGGAGGGAAGCAGCCACTCATACGCTCTCCTCCTTCAGCTGCTGAAGATAATGCAGCTGGCAGCAGTCACAGAATTGCTTTCCACGAGTCCCTTCTCCTCCCTGCTGTGTTGTTGGAGAGATTGATTTGTGATCTCAAGGACTGAAATTTCCTCTCTGAATTCCCCCCGTGGCTGCTCTGCTCTGGGAGCCCCCAGCTTTTCCACATTTACAGCAATCCCTTCAGCTTCAGGGAAAGACTGGGTAAGAACTTCTAGTGTCTGTAGCTCATATTATTGGACAGTGTATAGAGACTGGAAAGAAAAAAGGGAAAAGACAAAAGAAAGTAAAAAAAATTGAGAATTGGCGAGAACCTTTTTCAAACCTGCACCTCCAGCTATGATGTCTATGGTTATTTAATGGAATTTATTCTAAAATTACAAATATTAATTAAAATTATATATATTTACAGCAAATACAGAATGACAAAGTAAAAGAGACCAATATTAAAAGCTAGAAGTAAACAGTATCTGCAAACTGCCTATTATTAAGTAGAAACCAGTGATGCCCCTTGAAAACTTGCTTTTTTCTCTCAGATAATCAAGGGTCATGTCATGCCTTCAGGCACAGCATTGAGCAAGGAGAGATGAATAAATTGCATTGCTACAGGAGCAGCCTTAGGGTGGGAAGAACAGAGAGCCAGTGTACCATCCCAGTCACTCGGCTCAGTAAGCAAATGTACTCTCTGCTGTGCAGCAGCTGCAGCCCATCCTGAGGATCCAGATGTGCACTCCTGAGGAAGGGTGACAGTGTCTGGCCATATGGTCAGGAGAGAAAATTAGTATTTTCAAAACTGTCATATGGCACGAGAGCATCCCATGGACACAGGCACTAAATATATATATTTTTCATACAGTACTCTGTATCCGAACTCGTTTGACAGATCCCAGGATTTAAACCTAAGTCCCCTCAGTCAGTGATGCAGTAAAAGGGCAGGACCTTTGTTCCCCCGATGTCAAGAGGAGAATTCTCCATGTAGAATTGCTACAGACTTTTGTCCAATAATCACAGTGAGGAAAAAGTGAAACTTGGTTGATTTTTCAGGGCAGCCTATGTGCCTCTGCATAACCTCAGTATACCCTGTTTGTACATTGAGCTGTCTGGAGTTGCACAAGATCATCATGGATCTTGGCTCAGGCCAAGTCCCAGGTGATAGCACATGGCAGACATTATCACAGAGTTAATAAAGCAACCTCTAGTTCATAGTTTAGCCCTACTATGGAGAATCAGGGAGAGGCCAAGACTGGGCAGGAAAGACATGTTCCACAAATTGCTGTGTCTTTCTGTGTTGTTGCAGAGCAGAAAGACACCTTGTTCCCTTCCAGGACATCCTGGGGAAACATCCTGGCACAGAGGCTGGTACTGTCCAAGCTTCACCACAAATGGAAAAAGAATGAAACTCTGATGAAATGATAGATGCGACCTAAGTGTTGGTCGTGAACCACAAAATCTTCATACAAAAAGAGTATGAAGAGCAGGCAAACTGAAAACAACAGTCAGTAGGATTTTTTGAGAAATGTGAATAGCAATAAGGACAAAATCTGGTATTAAATCCATCTATGCTTTTAAGTTATCTTCAAAAGGCTTTTCCTTCTCTAAATCCTGATCATATCACTAAGGTGTTTGCCTAACTTCGTGGCTGAGGACAGTTGTAAAGAAAAATTTAAACAAGAAATTTTTTATCCATAAATCTCTCCTGGGGCTGTATTTAGATTTTCCTTCACCTCTGGTTTTCTCTGAACATACCTTTGGGGGTTTTTGTGGGACTTGCCAATTTCTTCACCTGTCAAACCCTTAGGAATGTTACTGTCCTTTGGACCTCTTTAGATGGATCCATCTCCTGCCCACACTGTAACCAGCTTGTTATCAACAGATTTAATGCTCAATTAACTGTAAACAAACGATCACACAATTGTGAGAGAAACATTCCTCTCCACACTGAAGGGTGGGGTTTGGCCTTCTGTGTTCAGCTCTTGTTCACTCAGCCCTTTATTTTACAGGCATGCATATACTGGCAGGTGTACATGATGCCAGATAAACTGACAGGTACACATGATGCCAGCAGAACCTGGAAGGATGCAGGCATTTATACTGCACAGGCTGTTACTGCCTCAGCTGAGAAGGGGCTCTGCCAGGGCGAAGGGCCCTCCTTTAGATGTGATTCCATCTAAACTAACTGGAGTCTCACATCTGCTCCCACATTTTTATTTTTATATTACGGGGGGTATGGTACTGGCTATTCAAGCACACCCTTCTTTCAGATTCTTACAGAAAATTAATACTAAAAAAAATTATTGAGCTAAACCAATATAGTTATATGAGCAGAGAGAAGATCCAACTGTGAATCATCTTTCTTTGCAATGTCTATCTCACAATTCCTTATTATTTCAGCTTTAAATTAGGTTAAAATTAAACTTTTGCAAGAATATGGTTTTATCTAGACTGTAAACAAATGTTTTCATGTTGTGTTTTTTAAAATTCTACTGATGTTCCCAAGAATATTTGTTAGTTTGCTTTCCCTTTATTCACCAACATTATACCACTGAGACTTAGTAGTGAAAGTGGTTTTATTGATTTTCATTACCCAAGTGAAGAGAAATGCAAAATATAAGCAGCAGGAATTTTGACCTTTTTAGCCTGCAGAAATTGAAGGGTTTACTGGTAACAGCATTCCATAAGTATATAAATAACCTCAGACTGAGAGAGTTGGAGTTATTCAGTCTGGAGAGGAAAAGGCTCCAAGGAGATCTTATTGCAGCCTTCTAGTATCTGAAGGGGCTACAAGAGAGCTGGGGAGGGACTTTTTAGGCTGTCAGGAAGTGATAGGACTAGGGGGAGGGGAGATTTAGATTGGAATTTAGGAAGAAGTTCTTCACCATGAGGGTGGTGAGACACTGGCAGAGGTTGCCCAGAGAGGTGGTGGAAGCCCCATCCCTGGAAGTTTTTAAGGCCAGGCTGGATGGGGCTCTGAGCAACCTGGTCCAGTGGGAGGTGTCCCTGCCCATGGCAGGGGAGTAGGAACTGGGTGATTCTTAAGGACCCAACCCTGAATAAGTAACAAACAAATATATTTTACTGTGTTAATAGAAAAAAATTTTGAAAAATCACAAATCACATCTCCAGGAATTATGACGTTGATTTAAATGATGAAGTTTTTTCTTTTCATTTTCTTCAACTTTATTCCAAAATCCATTCCAGTCTGAAGCCAGGAGCAAAACATAACTATAATAATAACCTCTTAACTCTCCTTTAGGATTTTTGAAATGTTCCTGAAGTCAGATTAGCTGTATTCCTTTTGCATGGTTTATTAATGGCAGAAAAGAGGCTGAGCCAAGAGTGCTCAAAGAGCATCTTCCTTGGCAACCCTGGCTACTGATGTCAAATGTCTAACAGGTGATAGTGCAGGAAAGAGGCCTTGCTCAGAGCCAAAAATTAAAGGTAAGAACTTGTGTTGTCTTGTTAGCAGCTAAACTAGAAAAAATCCTTTGTGCTTTTAGGCAAGTTGCTGAACAAATCCACGTCTGTTGGCGCAATACTTGTGTCTCTTTGCTGACATTTGCTGACTGCTTTGGGATCTGTATCTAAGGACTCATAGATACAAAACCAAAGTACAGATTATCCTTATTGCAGTTTTCAGTTATAATAAAGAAACTGAGAGCCATTCAGAGGTCTTAACTTCTAGTTCCCTGGCTGACACTGTGCTAATGCAATACTGCTGTGGGAAAGGCCAGGAAGGAGGGCAGGGATGCTGCTGGGGGCTGAAGTACCAGGGTGGTATCTGTAGAGCAGGAAAATCCCAGCTATACAAATGTGACCTGGGTAAGGCATGGAGATGTGACCACATTGCTGTCCCATGAAACAGCCCAGATGAGATGGAAGCCCTATACTTTTATGTGGAGGGCTGGTCTAGCACAAGCAATGACAGTGGTATAAAGTGAGCTTATTACTGGTCAGCACCTCCTATTGTGTCTGTAGAGTTTCTGATTTGGTGCTCAGGAGCTTAAGAACTGAGGGGTAGTCCTGAGAACCTGCAGCTTGCGTGGACACAAGCCAGAGGTGACACCAGACATGTCAATTGTAGTATGAAATTACATAAAGGTGAAGTAGATGAGCCAAGGCAGTTTGGGCAACCAATGTGTTTTGGTTGAAGAAAGTTGAGGTCTGGTCCATTCCTGTTCCTGTTCCCAGCGGAATGGCCCTGCCCTCACCCTTCAGGCTGCTCTGGGATGTACCAGACCCTTCCCTGCACAGCCCTAACTTGCCAGCAAAGCAGCAAACAAGCCTTTACTTTTTTCTGTGTTAGTTTTCTATGAGACTGATGAGCTTAAATGGCTCATGGAGATACCCAAGAAGCACCAAGTGGGAAAGGGCTATGGGAGGAGGTGAGAGCAACAGTAGTATCCTTCAGTGGCAATGGGCTGTTAAATCTGTTCATCCCCTCTCATTAAACTGATAGACAAATGTTATGAATATTATTGCATGCACACATGTATGTATTTGTGTCTCAAACTCTTGTAACTAGGCTGCCTGCCAAGCACTGTAAGCTGCTATAAGCCAAAAGGAAAAGGCTACCATCTTGCTGTGCCTTGCTTTCCCTGGGGCCAGCACAGGCTTTAAACCCCGTTATGGAACTAAGTTCTGATTTCTTCTGATTTTCTGGTTTCTGCAGAACTGATTTGGCTGAAAGCTAATCTGGCAAAAAAATTAATTTCCACATCAGCTTGTTGCACAGACCTGCAACTGTGCATGCTGGCACATGAAAAGGAATGGATAGAAATGAACAGCTGGGGAAGAGAGGGAGCAGAAGTCCTCGTCTGGGGGACCATGCCAGTTTATGCTGCTTACAGCAATAGCTGGATGATTATCTCCTTTGAATGAAATATGGTTTAGATTTCTGTAAAAGAACCAAGCAGGCAGCCTTTCTTCAATGCACAGCAGTATAGTAGAGACCTCATTATTAGTCAGTTTTAAAAGTTGTAAGTTTGAAGTGGGCAAAAGAGTGATATGGATGAGCTGCTTCTTAGAAGTTTTGTGAGCCTAAGAAGAAGTGTATGTGATTCTGCATTGCATTTGGGGTTTGGAGGCCTTCAGTTCTCAAAAGTTCACGGGTTTGGGTTTCTTCCAGAAAAGTATTTTTTGGTCGTATTTCCTAATGATCCTATGCATGGGTAAATTGTGTAGAGATCTGATAAGTAAAATTACTTTCAGCTCTCTTTCACCCTATTGCAATTCAGACTGTACTTTTTTAAGAAGCGTTTTATGGGAATTCCAGTTCAACACTCTTGGTCCTCAGCCTTGCCAATATGACAGCTTTTCTTGCAGCACTTTTAGCCGTCTTGGAGCAATTTTTGGAAAAAAGTGCTGTGTCCTTCTTGTTCCCCACCCCAAGAAGAAAAATATTATGGCCAGCTCTCTGGTAAAGCAGAGGTTTTCTTTTCACAAAGTCATGCAGACTGAAGTCCCAGAGATAGTTACAGGTAAAACCTTCATATGTAGCTGTTAATTATCACCAGCTGGCTTCAAAGACTTACTGTCTGTTTCAGTGTAAACAAACATGTCCACCTAGAACACTAATAAAGTCTTATTTGCAATACCATGCATAATTTTCAAACAAACATTATCAGACAGTGAATGCACTGGTGATTCCTCTGCAACCTTCCCCCCTCACTGATGTGTGATAATTAAATGCAATCTCAGTTTCTGTAAGATACTTAGCACACACATTTAAAGAAAACCTTTTATTTTCTTCCTTTCTGAAATAACTTATAGGTCCTTATGCCACAACCATAGATCTTTGAAACATGCTGCTTGTACTGCAGGTATGGAGCTGAGGCCAAAATTGTTTCAATTTTTTTCTAGATGTATCTGTTGGCCTAACACAAGACACTCACTCTGTCGACAAGCTCCATCCAACTCCAGTTCCAATGCATACCACCTGTACTTGAGAAAAAAAATCATACCACTTTTTTTTTCCTGAATGTGTCAGACCTTGCTCATAAACTGAGGGAGATGGGGGAAAAGGGAGAGAGAAGCAGAGAGAAAGAAACCTTTAAGTTCAGAGTAAATTATTAACCTAAGCCCCCCTGTACTCTGTAGCCAAAGCCATATAGGCACAGGGACTTGGGTTTCCCATCAGCACACCAGCATCTGAGATAGAGGAGTGCTTTGAACTCCTGCCTCCCACTCCCACTGACTCAGCTCTGAGGCTGCTGCATGGGACTGCTCTCCCTTATCATGTTTTGGGCAAAGAAATGTGTGAGGAGCTGCTGCCTCCCTGCCCCCGGTACCTCTGCTGCTCCCTTCCTACCAGCTCAGCTCATGGAATTGCATATTAAATCTTTCCTTTTCCCCCTCCTTCACATTTTTCATGTGAATCATTTTCATAGCTTAATGGTCCTCTCAGAAGCTGGGAGGAATAATTATTAGCATGATGGGCACTTTACAGTAGTGCTGATCCACAAGAAACTGTTGGGCCCGGCTACTCACCCGGGAGCCAGCTGTGCATCTGGGATGGCCACATGGGCTGACACCAGGGGATGTTTCTGCTGCCCCTCTCACATCCAGTGCTACCCTACCCACCCTGGGGATATTTCTGGCTTGCTACCTGACCTGTTCCTGAACAAACAGAAGATTTCTGTTCCTTTGCACTGCTTTTTTTTTTTCTGATTCAAAGCACGTGAGATGCACATTCATGCACTTGCACATGCAAACACATACATACCCAGGAAAAGCAGTTCTATGTATGGTTTAATAGATTATTTCTGTGTGATTTGCTCTGAAATGCTGCAGGCTGGCAGGCAGGTCCAGATTTGAAAAGGTGAGGAGGAACTGTTTACCACTACAACACTGAGTGCCCTCTATGTCTGCTCCTAAGGAGTCAGCATTACATTCTGCTTGCTGGAGTTTATGTGGCTCATCTCATCCCAAAACTTCACTTGAGCTTCCAACTTAGGCTGTTTTGGCCCACTTCCACTGCAACTTCTCTAGTACTATCATCTGGTTATGTTATTCAGCATGGGGCGGGGACTGCATTTTTCAATGCTCATCTGAGTTGGTGAGACATCTTTTTTTGCTGCAGCAATAGTCCCCTTGTGCTGCTGTCTGTCATGCAGTGGTTCAGAGGTATTTTTATATTGCATTTGCTGTGTGGTGATTTTCAGTTGCACACATCTATGTGTATAGGTTGACCTTGTTACTATTGTAATGGTATCAGGCTGTTCCATGAATTTGTGCTATGTTGCATGCTGTCTGGTGGTAGGTAATATGTAAGGGGCACTACTCACAGTCATGTGGCACAGGAAAATGTGCTTCACAGAGTAGTGGGTGCAGCAGGTGCAGAGCCTGGCATCCCATTGTGCAGGTTGTGTGGCTTTGTCATACCATGTGTTCAAGGGTATGAGGCTGTTGCTGCATTGGGTTGCTATGCTTCTGTGCGTGCTGCTGGATGCAGTGGAGTCAATATGGTGCTTGGGAGTGTCTGCAAGTTGCTGTGTGGTGTGTTGAGGCATGTGTCAGGTCTCGTGTGACTGTCCTGGTAGGTTAGGGGTGGGCAGCACATCACTGTGCACACCTGTGTGTGAAGGGTGAGCAGCACATTGCTCTGCACACCTGTGTGTGTAGGGTGGGCAGCACATCGCTGTGCACACCTGTGTGTTTCACTGCTTACCAGGGCAAAGGTTGTGCGGTGGTCATTGCACCATAGCGCAGGTTCCTGTGTTATTACTTCTCTCGACCTGTATTTTGTTTGGCCAAGTTTGTGCATGCCCTGTACCATGTCATGAGGCTGTGCACGGTGTGCTGCTCTCCCAGTGCTGCAGACAGGTGCTGTGCAGGAGCTCTGTGGGGCTGGCACGGAGGGCTCTCAGGCCTGTCACAGCACTCCAGGGCATCATCATCAGGGCATCGGCGTGGTGCCCCTGTAGCGGGCTGTTAGGAGTCAGCATTTCACGTAGGTCAGTGCTCCAGCAGACTGGACGCGGTGCTGCTGCCGGGGTACAGTGTGTGCTCCCCGCTCCGCACAGCCCCGGCTGCGCTGGACACCTGAGCGGAGGCTGCAGACTGCCCCCCCATACCCGGCACGGGCTGTGCGGGCCAAGGGTTCCCCATGGGGCGAGCAAGCGACGGGATGACCCACGGGGCACCGCGACCCCTTCCAGCCCCGGCAAGCTGCGGGGCGGCCCGCACTCCTCTCCCCGGCATCGCTCTGCCCCGGGTCGAACGGCGTTCCCCTCCCCCTTCCTCCGCCGGCCGGGGCCGCCCCGCTC
>JAAWXA010000031.1:10388503-10441393 GCA_038090715.1 Florisuga fusca
GGGTGGGTGGGTGCGTGGGCTGCCGGGCCCCGAGGCCTGCTGCGGGCTGTCCCGCGTGGGCCCGTGCTGTGCATCCCTCTGCCAGAGACTTGGTGTGAGCAGCTGATGCTGGCGGGGTGGCCGAGGAGCTGCCACGGCTTGTTTTGTATATTTTAAGGTTTCTTATGTTATTGCTGTGCATGTTGACTAACAAACTTGATACACACAAACGTAACGTGTCAGTTCCATTAAGGCATTAACTGCTCCGTGTGTTGCTATCTGCGTGGGTAGATGAGTTCCTTTACATGAAAGGAGCTCGAGTTTTTCTTTGTTTGTATCTAATTGGGCATAAAAATACTTTTTTTTACTCCAGGAGGCAGGTGCCCAAGGCTGGTGGGATACTGTTTAATGTTGATGAAAGGCCTAGTGTTACAAATACTGCTTTGAGAAGATTACAGTTACAAGCCCCGAATTAAGGGTTTGCAGGATTGCCCATCCTCCCAAGTCACCTGAATAAAAAGAAAAATTACAGCCGGTGGCTTATGGGATGTTGTCCTTTGGTTGTTTTGTGCCCTGTGCTGGTTTTTTTTCTGTGCCAAATGAATTGTTTGGTGTCCTGAGTGCAAAACTCGGTGTAAAATTCTTGTTCTTGCAGGTGTATCTTGAGAGAAGCTTGCTACTGATAGGTGAAATCCATCATGAAAATCTGACTACTGACATCATGGGTGCCCTGTGGCAGAGGTTATAGTGGTCACCATGTTAGTCTTTCTGAGCAAGTGCAGTGATTAACCTGCAGCTAAAATCTGCTGAGAGGTGTGTTCCAAGTAAATAGTTTTATGTTAAAAGATATCTGAACAATTGTTTTTCTTTTCAGAATATTTAGAATGTTAGGAATACTTCCTGTGGAAAAAAAAAAGCTGCTGTTTCTCTTGGCATGTTAAGTGCTCTTTATCTAATTTTTTTTTTTAAGTGTTAAACTACTTTAAAGTAACTAAGTGGAAAATGGTATTTTTAAAATGCCTGAAGTATTGGGAGAAGGGAGGAAAACTGATAAAAGGATTATTTTCAAAGTTGCAGAAAAGGAAAAGGGTAGCTAGGACACAAGCTTTGTTAAATTTTTATTAGTTATAGTTCTGTAAGATGTCTGTAACTAGGTTTGCTGTTATTCTGCAGTAATTTGCTAAAGGGGAGGATATGAGATTAGAAGTTCAGGTGTGTTGTAAAATATGTGAATTTCTGTGTACAAAAATAGTAAATATTTGAATTGGTGTAAAGGACTCGGCATTTCATACTTGCAGCGAGGGGAAAGTTGATGCAGTAAATGACTGAGCTGCTCGTTTCTGTGAGACTTTAGGTAAATAGCTGAGAACTCTGAAGGAAGTTGCTTAGTGTAGCCTGCTGTGTTTTCTTAGCAAGTTTGATGTGAATTCTTGGCTGGGCAGTTTGGTCATGAAGGCTCAGTTCCTCTGTTAATTGAAATAAAATATTGGGCCATTGTTCCAGCTGAAAAATTGGTGATTATTTTTTGATGCTACTGAACTTAGTAGCAATGTTTAGAGGTACTGTTGCCATTCTGAGTGGGCAGATCTTGTCTGAGTCACTGGAGGTTGGAAATAACTGTCTGGATTTATGAACTGTTGTCTGTATTACAGTATCAACTGAGAATTCTGTGCTTTTTCATTATGTGAATAGCCCTAGGTGTTTAAGAAAACGTATCAGCTGCTTTGTGAGAATTGTAAATAAATTTTCAGTGAAGTGACTGTCACCCTGGAAAGTGATGTGTTTCAGTGAAATGGATATTGGTCAAACTTTTCTGTGACTCGGAATCTCCTTTTCTTGCTGTTAAACAATGTGTGTGTTAAGGCTTCCTGCTGACAGGGAGATACAGTAGGATTAATGGTTTCTTATGGTCAGCCCAGTTTCTCCTGTAACTTGGTATTTTGATGCCTTTGGAAGCACTTGCATGTTATCTGTTGTATTTAGGATTCTTTGCTTGAGTGAGAGCAGATGGAAAATACTGGAGTTGCTGTGCTTGTGGTTAGCTGTGTTTGCTTCTCTGTGACTGTAAGGCAGCTCTTGGATGCAAGGCAAGGTACCTCTTTGATTGTTTTGATTGTTTTCCAGTCAACTGAGAGAGACTTTATTGATTTATTTATTTATTATTTTTTATTTTCCTTCCCCGAGTATGTGGATGAGAGAGGGAGAAAGCATGTTCTGGTCAGCACTGGTGGGTTCTATATGTTCTTCTGGTACTGTTGGGGTCTGTGTTGTATGTCTGGGTCCCATTTTAAGCAATTTCTCAATCCGTATGGGGCTAACTGCATTCAAGCTCAATACACTGTTCTGCTCATACTTCTCTCCCTTGAAATGCTGCTGGCCCCAAGTAGGAGGTGCCATTTGAATTACCAGCTTTGTAATGAAGCCCTTGGTTCAGCTGGAGATGCCAGCTTGCTAACAGCCTTCGGTGCTGATGGTGCAGAAAGTGCTGTAAAGCAAAGGAAAAGAAGGGCTATATGAGTAGCAAGTAAGAGCCACAAGGACTTTTCTTTAAGCTGCAGTGAAACTTTTTCTAGGAAAAATGTACAAAAACATCTTGCTGCCTCAGATGTTCTTTGTCTCTCTCTGGAGGAGTCAGGAATTGGGAAGTGGTGTATCTGTATCAGGAAGGAGATTGAGGTGCTGGAGCAGGTCCAAAGGAGGGCAACCAGGCTGGTGAAGGGACTCGAGCACAGATCCTATGAGGAGAGGCTGAGGGAGCTGGGGCTGTTCAGCCTGGAGAAGAGGAGGCTCAGGGGAGACCTCATCACTCTCTACAACTACCTGAATGGAGATTGTAGCCAGGTGGGGGTTGGTCTCTTTTCCCAGACACCTCTCAGCAAGACAAGAGGGCATGGTCTTAAGTTGTGCCGGGGGAGGTTTAGGTTAGATATTAGGAAAAATTTCTTTACGGAGAGGGTGATCAGACATTGGAATGGGCTGCCCAGGGAGGTGGTGGATTCTCCGCCCCTGGAGCTATTTAAAAAGAGACTGGATGTGGCACTCAGTGCCATGGGCTGGTAACCGCAGCGGTAGTGGATCAAGGGTTGGACTTAATGGTCTCTGAGGTCCCTTCCAATCCATCCAGTTCTATGATTCTGTGACCTGTGTATCAATTTATTTATGTTTACATGCATAGCATGCTAGATGACTTGCTTGAAGTGACCACTTTGGCTGGCTAAAGTATTGTTTATAGAAGGCAGCAGAACAGGTGGGACATGAAGTAAAATTAATAAGCAATTTATAATTTAAATGTTTAAAATCTGTTGTTTTAAGCACAGCTAAATTCTTGAGTGGCTCCCTTGCAGTCTTTGTGGGCCTCCCTTTGGGAATTCTGGCACAGACAACCAAACCTTAGTTGAACAGGGACTTGATCTCCAGTTGTTACAGGCATTAGTGTGTGTATTTCCACTGATGAGATGGTACAGAAGCCAACAGTTGATTCTGGAATGATAATGGCAATTTTAATTGGCAGGCAGACTTAGTAGGAAGCAATAATATGGTGTCTAAGTGGATTCAAGAATGTATTTTTTTTCCTAGAGCAACAATAGTGAGTTGTTTGGGTTGTACCGACAGCTTCCCCAAATTAGATTGATTTAAAGAGCTAATGATCCAGGTGGACTGTCTATATCAGTTGCTGATTCCTACTAATAAAATACTTCTCCCCTTTCTTTTTGTTCTTGCTTATGCCACAACATGACAATCAGCTTTCTGGAATTATGTCTTGTTGTTGTATATTAGCCAGCAAGCAGAAGGAGTACTACATGTTCTTGTAGTTTCTCTAAAGATATTGTGGGTAGGGAAAGTGACACTTTTTATTTTGACTCCAAACTATGCTTAAAAAAATGTTTTTAAAAACTTAACAAGTTTCTTCACTAGATATATCTGGAAAGTTTTGAAAGAAAACCTTTGCTACAAATGTTTCTCTGTTTTGAGCAAGCAAAATGTAAATATTTAGTCCTTTATAAAGACAAAGTAACATAGTTGTATTTGTTTAGCTCTTTCTTCTTGAATCTGGTCTCTAGTTTGTTGTTTTTTTTTTTTTTCCCGTCCTAGTTTGTCTTGAAAAGTTTATTTTATTTTATGTTCTAACGGGGATGGGGTTAATCTATAACTGTTTTTTTTTTTAACTAAAACAAGTCTCTCTTCAGTTCTTTTTTTTTAATGTACTTTTTTGCCAGGAAATGTTTTAACTTTTCATCCCATATTTGTCTTAGTGTTGCTCAATCAGCTACAGTATGTTTGCAGGCTTCTCTATTGTCTTGGAAACTGATGTTTCAGCATCCATCTTTGTGATTTGTCCATTATGATGTCCTACTGAAAAAAGGAGAATCCAAGTTGATACACTGCTTTTCCATTACTGTTCTTTGAGTTTATGGATAATGGACTTGGATATAGAAAGGCCACGTAAGTTAGGAAAGTGAAAGAAATGGGAAGGAGACAAATTATTTTTTTAATTCTCTATAAAACAAACTCTGTTACCAAAAAATAACACTGGTGATGATATTTCATTGAGGTTAGAGAGAGCTTTCAAGTGGCAATATTTTGGATCTCTTCAAGAACACTTGAAGAGATCTTCACTTTTACAGTGATCCTGAAAAAAGGTGTTGAAAAATGCCAATCTTTTTATCACTTTTGCATAGGGTGTCTGCTGCTGAGCTGCATCATAACCACTGGTATTGATGTAATGAGATTTTGGGAGATTTCCAGAACCCTTTTCACTTTCTAAAAGTTGTTTATAACCCAAACAGAAAAACTGCCATTTGACTTAGCAGAGTTGTCATACAAAATGTTTTATAGGACATTATATGAAAGAATTTTTTTTATGTCTTTGTTTTTTTTAAGAAGTAGAGTGCTGCCAGTAACTTGGGCTTTTGGCTTAATATTAAGTTACCTGATGCTAATATATTTCAAGGGAGTTCAGTGGAAGAGCAGAGCTGGATAGAACGGGTGGAAACTCAGTGGGGAAAATTAGAATATGGAGATATTAAATGGGGATCTGTTTATTTATTTTTGGGTTTGTCTGTTCGGCTTTTTTGGGGGGTTGGTGGTTGGACAAGGTGATCGTCGAGGTCTTTTCCCTGGAAATAACTGCAGATCAGACTTCAGTGTGTGTGATAATACCAAGCTTTGTTTCTGTCTACCAGATTGTATTTATCAGGTTCCGAATGCTATTCTGTTACCACTTGAGTCAGTAAATGTTTTGTAATAGCAGTTAACACAGTCACAGGAGGAAGTCATTGACGAGCTGTAGAGAGTTCTCAGTAGTCACTGCTTCCTATCGCTCTTTGCCCAGTTGAACATGAACTCTGAGTAGTCTCTGTGATTAAAAAAAAAAAATAAATTCTTTCAGGCAAAGGATGAAAACAAGAGGTGCTTTTGCACGCTGAATAAAATGCACCTTTAATATTTTTTTCTAAGTATTTGAATCGAAGGTTGTGTTCTATTGGTGTTTTCTTAACGTTTCTGTTTTTAACAGATACAGTTATTAGGGAATAATAGTTAATGTTATGTGAGTACTTTCATCCTCACTTGTTCAGTATGATAGATCAGTTACGTTGCACCACACTGTGATGAGTTTCACATCCTGCTAGTGAGCAGCAGATTTCCTCCCCCACTGAGCTGACATTCTTTAGGCTTTGCTAATGATGCTCATGTAATAACTGCAGCTTTCCTGGGCGTGAAGACCTATTGCTTTATTATTATTGAAAACTCCCCCTAGTCCCATATTATGATGCCTGTTTTTCTTTCTTAATGAACATGGTAATGGCTAAGGTCTTAAACAACTGGTCTAACTGAAAACAGATTCTGGTTTTTATTTTTATATTTCATTCTTGAATCTTGCTTATGCATAAAGATATACCTAATTTATTTCAGGGACCTGACTAAAAAAGGAATCATGGGCCCATATGAATGATTTGTTTATAGAAATGGACTTCTAAATTCCACTGACCCCAGATAATGCCTTAGATACATTGGTGAACTGAGGAGGTTGCTTCATGTGAAATATTTAGATAATCAGCATGTTACAAGAACTTCTGAGAAAAAAAGGATATGCATTACTTAGATAGTATCTTATTTAATAAAAGCATTTCTTGTTCCCTTCAAGTTATATGTTCCTGTGGTAGTTCTGCAAGTCCTATCATCAGTACTTTATTTCACTTCAGGCACTTATTTGTAAATAAACCTTTGTATTATGAAAAATTACTGATTGCACTGGGTAGGAATCTTTTTTTACCACTATTCTGACTTTAAAGAAATATATAAGACTTTATTCTGTGATTGTTTTTTTTTTCCTTATGCCTAGGGATTGTGCTGTGGACACTTGCATTAAGTGAGATGTTATAATGTTCTTATGTCATAAAAATCTGTCTTTCTTTCCAATGTAAACCTGTAATTGTTATGCCACCAGTACATTTATTCATAAGTGATGGCTTTGCTTTGTTGTCACAGGTGCCATAGGGCTGCTCCAGTGCTTAAATTTGGTCTCAGGAATGCTCCTGAATTGGGAGGTTTAGAAAAGTTGCTCATAAGTTTAATGAGGATGCACTGGGAGCATTTATTGCCAGAGTGAGACCTCTTACTTAAATGCTTTTCTTTATTGGTTGTTACGTGTACGGAGAAGAAAACTACAAAATGCTTGAATAAATATCCTTCTTACAGCTGGTAATAAGGATACCATTTTTATGAATTGTAGGTAGGGAGGAAGATGAATGATTGCAGTCTCACAAAGACTGGTATTTGGAATCACAGAATTCAATCTGAGTGTGTAAGGTATAACAGCTGGCTCTGTTTGAACTTTCTTATCATTTTTCTGGCTACGGATTTACCTCAAAGATGAGGCTTCATTGAGCCAAATGGTTTTGCAGTACAGCTTATCTGATAGAATGTTTTCCAGGTTCCCAACAAAATACTAGCTATTGGTGAAACCTAACACGCATCCTCCTTATCATTTTCCTTTTTCAAGTAATCTCACAATCAGAAGGAAATGGAGTACTTAGACTAAAGAAGAATTGGATAGAACCCAAAGAAGTGGTAAGTGTAGAGTCAACCAGGTGAACACAACCAGGTGTTGCCAGTTAGGAGGAGGAAGGCAGGAGCTCCTGTTCAGCCCACCTGTGCCCAATTAGGGCTGGGCCCAACTGCGCATGAATAGAATTGGGGGACCAATAAAAGGTGAGCTCGAGAAGCGAGCGGGGATCACTCCTGATCGGTCTGAGGAAGAGGCTGAACAGTCTCCTGTTTTTGTTGTTTTTTTTTTTCGGTGACCCTGATGTGATTCGAACACGCAGCCTTCTGATCTGGGGTCAGACGCGCTACTATTGCACCAAGAGCTCCCACCTTCTCCTGTTTTTTGGTGGTGCTCTGAGGTGATTGGAACACGCACCCTTCTGAGCTGGAGTCAGATGTGCTACCACTGCGCTTACCAGAACTCACCCCCAGTTCTGCTCATGTGCAGTTGGAACCAGCCCTAATTGGGCACAGGTGGGCTGAACAGGAGCTCATGCCTTCCTCCTCCTAACTGGCAACACCTGAGTGTGTTCACCTGGTTGTCTCTACAGGTAAGACCTGCATTCCTGGAAAATTGTGTACCTTCAGTTTTCCTTGGACTAATCAGATCCTTTCTTCATCGGTCTTCCCTAAAATATGAAAGACCTTCTGATGGTTACAGAAGATACTGTCTCATTCTCATCAGTCCATCAACAGTTGAGCTTGTCTTTGTTGGAAAACTTAATATTTAATTTATAGATTTTCTGAGGGGATAAAAATTGCTTTGTATAATCATATTCTGTGTCTTTTGATTTGGATGCCAAACCAGCTTAGAGTAGCTCCAAAGAGGTTAGAATCCAAAGATCTCTATTTGGACCTTTGAAGGAGAGCCAAGTCATAAATCCTAATAGGTTAATCCCATGTATGCAGTGGATTTGCCCTGTGTCCAAACTCTGGAATGGTCTTTGAGCACCTGTAGATCATCCTACACTTGAGGATTTTTTCTTTTAATTTGTGCATGAATTTATGCCTTCACATTACCTATGAGAGATGATGGTGTGTAGATGTTTCCACATTTCCCAGAAAGCTACCATTACAGGTTCTGTCCTTTCAGTTAGTTGACAGGTGGTCTTCAGTGGCTACAGAAGGTGAGTGATTGAAAGATGTGTGTACCTGCTCTGAAGCTGTTCTCTTGGCTGGTGTGCCGCCTTGTACCTCAACTTGTTCTCTTCTTATGCCCAAAGAAGGAAAGATTGGAAAGGAGATTTCTCCTTTGAATTGAAACTTTCCATGTCTTGTGTGGAGTAGAAAGACCTGCTGAAATTTTCTGAGGCCTAAAGGGAGTTAACAGTGAACATGTTTATCTCCCACTGAACTGGGATTGTTTGAAAAATCTAGCTGCTGCCAGTTCACAATTAATTTCCCCTGCTGGCTGTAACAAAAGTATTCTGAACGACTGTTTCTGGAGTTTCTGGCATTGTAAGTGTCTTGGGTTAGTGCAGTGGTGTCTTGGGATGGGGGCGGGCAGGCAGGCAGGCAGAGGAGTGGCTCCTGTGAGAAGCTGCTGGAAGCTCCCCTGGTTCCAATCCCTGCCCCACCTCTGCCAAAGGCCAAGCAGATATAGGATGTGCCTCTGAGAGTGACATATTCAAGAAAGGAAACAAACCTGCAAAAAATATGAAAAAAGAGACAAAGAGACCTGCAGAGCAGAGGAGAGGTGAGAGAGCAGTGCTAGAGAAAAGACACCAAGGTCAGTAAAGAAGGAAAGGGAAAGGTGCCCAAGCAGAGATTTCCCCACAGCCCATGGTGAGATGGCAGCTGAGCCCCTGCAGCCCATGGAGGAGCACGGGGGAGCAGACCCTGAAGAAGCACAGTGGAGCAGTCTCTGAAGCACCACGGTGGGATAAATGTGGATTTGTAGCCCCTGAAGTGTCAGAGGTGGCAGATGTGAAGCAGCAGCCTGTGCAGGACTGCAGAGAGGGTCAGATGTGGATCTGCAGCTGTGGAGGAGCCCGTGTCAGAGGAGGTGACTGTTCCCAAAGCAGCCGTGACTCTGTGGGCAGCCCGGGCTGGAGCAGTTCCTGAGGGACTGCACCTCCTGAGAGGGACTCATCTCGGAGGGGTTTGTGAAGGGCTCTCCCATGAGAGGGACCCCGTGTTGGAACAGGGGAAGATTATGAGCCTTCTTCCTCCCCCTGAGGAGAAGAGGCAGAAACAACAGGTGGTGAACTGACCCTGAACCCCCCCTTGTCCATTCCCTGTGCTGCTTAGGGGGAGGCAGTAGTGAAGTAATCTGGGCCTGGGAAGGAGTGTGGGGGGAAGGTATTAAGATCTGGCCATGTTTTCTCTTTCTCCTTGTAGATTAAGTTAGCTCTTTTTCTTCCCAAGTTGAGCATGCCTGTTTTTTGGCTGTTCCTCAACTGGGGAATGCAAACCTCCTAATCCTTGTCATGATTAATTTCTCTTAAGTTAGATTTTGCTGTCTCACAGTGGGTGTGGGGGGTGAGTGAGCAGAGTCCTGTTTGATACTAGTAGGGCCTAAAGCATGACAAGAAGCTACAAAAAGAAAACTTTCTGAAGAGCTGGGAACCTGAAATAGTTGGTTTGGGCAGCAAGAAGAAGGCAGCTCATTGACATTTTGATGTTGTGCATAGACCAATTTTTTTTTTTTTTTTTTTTTTTTTTTTAAAGGTATGTGTAATCTGACATTGGGGTATGTCCCATGAAAGGTAAACTATGAGTCCTCTATGTTAGGCAGGAAGATCAGCACTAAAAATGCTGCAAAATTCTTCTGATTTAATGTTTCAGGAGCAGATACTTGGATAGCTGTAATTCAGCTGCTGACTGCTAGGAGATACCAACTTTACCTGAAAAACCCTCATAGAAACCACTCCATTTGCTTAACACATAGCAAAATTAAGATCTAACTTGTACTTGAAATACTCAATTCAGAAGCAATTAAAAGAACACTCATGGCCCGTGCATTTTAAATATTTTCCTTCTGAGGAATAAGTTTTTTTCTTCTTTATGGTTACTGTTGTATTCAGTACACTTATTTTTTAAAAGTGTCAGCAGAAAATAATTGTTCTAAACTCTTATCCTTTTCATATGCTTTCACTTGAAGTAAGATGGATCAGATGGGAGTATTCCTGTGTTGACCCCTTAATCCTTGAGTTTGGAAAAATGTTGGCTTAGGCCATCCTCCATTTAAATCAGATTTTGTGCTTTATGGGGAAATAATTACAGCAAGTCAGAAACTGAAAGGGGTAGATGATTGGCTTTTGTACATGCAGTGTACTTTTTCTTATCAGACCTGTATTAAAAATGTACTGCTAAAGTTGAACCGTATCATTCTTCTTTTCCTTCTTATCCCAGGTCTCTGGTAGCTAGCTGCACTGGCAGTGTGGGGTTTTTTCTTTTGTTGCAGCAACAGGCACCACCATTTAACTGTGAATAGAGGTTTATCTGTTTCAATTTTAACATACACCTGGCAGTATACACACATTGTGTTCATCTTGGTGTCACACAACTGTCTTTTCACATCAAGGGAAGTGGAGTAGTCTGGCTTATTGTTCATACTGCAGTTCATTAATGGCTGTCGATAGGAAATGAGCAGCTCCCTAAAAGGAAATCTTGGTCAACCTCTGACTCTTTCCTTAAAAGTTTGAGAATAGACAAGATGAAAAAATAATACCAGCTTCTTTCCAGATGGCTGAATGCTTGATGTGTCTTTATGTTTAGCTGTCAATCAGATGTAAATGCTGTGGTTATTGTAAGAGTCTTCCATTTTTCTGGTTTGAAATGATTCAATATATGCATTGTGTGTTTAGAGATTAGTTGTTTGGCTTGAAAAAACAACTTTTCTTTTTGGAAAAAGAACCAAACCTGATGCTATAGCCAGTTCCAGGATTTTACTGTTCAGAAGCAGACTTCATAGTGCAGGTTTTAGCTCCACATACTATGTTGCACACAGTAGTTGTCTTGAAATAAGGTGTGGTGGACTATTAACATTCTGCAAAATGTTATTTCATCTTTTAAATATCTTCCTCATAAATAGTTTCATATTGTTGGTTTTCAGTAGTGCAAAGATGTTTTTCTGCAATCTGTCCCAGAAAAAAAGATTGATAGAGGAGGCTTTGTTTTACGGAGTTTCTTTTAATTGGAGAGAAAAAAAACAAAGCAAAAAAACAAACACCAAAACCAAAGAAAACAGATTTTGTTTTTAAACTGGAAGTGTAAATCACCCTTTTTACATGGTGGTTTTAAATGAGTATGTGAATTAATACTCAAATATAAAATCTGCAATTTAATGAACAAACTGTTTAATATTGTTGTAATCTTGCTAAAACAGATTTAATGGCTTTTAAGGCTTTTTTTTCTTGTTGCTCTTTGTTTTGGAGCCGAACTTCATACTTGGTGTAAGAGAGAACTCTAATAATACAGCCAAAGCTGTTGCAGGTTCTGTAGTAGGCTATATCACTTACCTTATGTGACCTTTATGTGAACTGGCAGATTCTGATGCTATAATATTTTCTATGAACTGACAATGGCTCTTGCTTTACTTTTTAGCCATCAAAAAAAGAGAATCAATTGCATCATTGCATGTGCTGGTTTCCTTTTTCAGGAACCACATGCAGCAATAAAATTTAGTGAAAATAGATCCAGTTTGCTGAAAGGCTTCCAGTATCTTGTAGCTGAACTTGTCAGTGACTTAACTCTCTGGTGTTTGTGTATGGGAATTAGGAAACTAAGATATCATCACCTGGATTAATCAGAAGTTTATGTTATGCTGCAAGTCCTCTTGACAGTATATTGTGAGAAAATATTCCTGGAACAGCCTTGAGCATTCTTGTGAGTAATGACTGTGTTACATCCTGTTTGCTGCAAGCATTTCCAAAAGGTATTTGTTTAATTTTACAGTGAAATCTTACTTCTGTAGGTGCTTAAACATGGTGTAATATGAGGAGGTGTGGCATAATACTGTGGATACAGTTGTGGAGCTGAAAGGCAACGAATGAGGTAGCTAACTGAAAAATTTAAGTTGGATTCATCTGTATCAGTGATGGATGACATCAAACTGCAAATGAAAAGGAAGGTTGTAATGGCACTTTAGGACTGTTGCAAAATAAATTCAAATACAGCATTTAATTAAGCTTGCTTACCAGCTGTTATTTTCATTTGAAGCTTCTTGTGAGATTGTACTCACTGGAATAAAATTTTATAAGGGAAGTTTCTGTGTGGCCCTACTGTAAGCTCTGGAAAGAAATTCCTGGTTGGAAGAAGTGGCTACAAAATAATAATTGGAATGCATGCCTCAGGTGTAATTTCCCAAATTTGAGCAGAATCCTTTACTTACCTGTTGCTAGCTATTTTCCACTGACTTATATTCTGCTTCACTGCATTCTCTTTTTTTTTCAAAATCTTTTAAGATGTTTTTCCCAACTCTTCTGTGATTCTATCTTCTGGAAGATATTTGAGGAGTAGGAGCGAGCAGTTCTTCTGCACTTCAGGATAAGAGGGAGGGAGGAGGAATTCTGCATACTTGTGGTATTGAATTTCAGTGAAAGAGCAAATACCTTATTCTCTTTGATTCTCTTTGCCTTTTATCTGGTCAAAATCCACCTCATGAGATGTGGTTAGGCATATAGTGGCTTTCTTCAATGGAGTGACTACATTAGTTGACAAGGGAAAAGCAGTAGATGTCATCTGTTTGGACTTCTGCAAGGCCTTTGACACAGTCTCCTACAATATCCTACTCACCAAGTTGGAGAGATACAAATTTGATGGATGGAATGTTCAGTGGATTAGGAATTGTCTAGATGGTTGTAACCAGAGGGCAGTGGTCAACAGCTCAAAGTCCAGATGGAGACCAGTGACAAGTGGTGTCCCTCAGGGGTCTGTACTGGGACCTGTACTGTTTAATTTTTTTATCAATATAAACAGCAGGATCGAGTGCACCATCAGCAGTAGTGGATCAAAGGTTGGACTTGATGATCTCTGAGGTCCCTTCCAACCCAGACAATTCTATGATTCTATGATCAGCAAGTTTGCAGATGACACCAAGCTGAGAGGTGCTGTCAGTAAGCCAGAGGGATGGGATGTCATCCAGAAGGACATGGACAGACTGGAGAGGTGGGCCCAAGTGAACCTCATGAAGTTCAACAAGACCAAGTGCAGGGTCCTGCCCCTGGGTCAGAACAATCTGCACAATGAGTACAGGGTGGGGGATGAGGTTTTAGAAAGCAGCCCTGCAGAAAAGGACTTGGGGTGCTGGTGGATGAGAAGCGGGACACGAGCCAGCAGGGCACACTTGCAGCCCCGAAGGCAAATCACATCCTGGGCTGCATCAAACGAAGCGTGGCCAGGAGATGGAGAGAGGTGATTCTGGCACTTTGCTCTGCTCTGGTAAGACCTCACCTGGAGTGCTGCATCCAGCCTGGAGCCCTCAGTGTAGGGATGACATGGATCTGATGGAGTGGGTCCAGAATAAGGCCATGAAAATGATCAGGGGGCTGGAACACCTCTGCTATGAAGACAGGCTGGGGGAGCTGGGGGTGTTCAGCCTGGAGAGAAAAGAAGACTCCGGGGAGACCTAAAAGCAACCTTACAGTATCTGACTGGGGGCTGGGGATGGACTGTTTATAAGGGCCTGAAGTGATAAGATGAGGGGCAATGGTTTTAAATGAAAAAAGTTCTTTACCATGAGGGTAGTGGAAAAATGGAACAGGTTGCCCAGGGGAAGGTAGTTGAGGCCTCATCCCTGGAGATATTCAAGGTGAGGGTTGAGGAGGCTCTGAGCAACCTGATATCGTTGAGGGTGTCCCTGCTTACAGCAGGGGGGTGGACTAGCTGACCTTTAGAGGTCCTTTCCAACCCAAATTATCCCATGATTCTATGTGGCATAAAGTTTGATATGTTAATTCAGTATTTTCAGTCAGGTGGAGGTGGAAGTTGATCTGAGGAGTGAGAGAACTGGGTTTGTTTGGGTTTCATCCAGTTCCATTATGTGGCTGCCAATATGATGAGAGGCTGTTTGGGCTATTCACCAGGTGTATTTGTTGTATCTCAGAAGTCAAATAAGAAGTAACACAAAATGTAAAAGAGTTTATCTAACAATTCCCACTGTGTAATATCGTGCTGGTAAATATTTTTATTACTTCTTCCTGCTCATTTTCTTTCAAACAGCCACAACCAGTAAGGCTGTCTAATCTTTATGGAGTTAGGCTGGGCTTCTTGCCTGTTGTTTGTGCCTTTAGAACATTTTTGACCCAGTCATTTCTGTTACAGAGAAGAGAGAAAGGAGGCTACTTAATTTATCATTTTACAGCAGAACAAAATGTCATGCAATGGCCAGATGTAATGATAGACCTTGCTCCAACACAGGTACAGCTGGAAATAATTCATTTCTCTCCCTACACACCTGATTCCTAGTTGATCTTGTGTGTCCCCTGACATGCTTTTATTTTTCCTGTCTCCTACTTTTTTTTTTTTTTTCCTTTTTGTTGCAGTGAACTTCTGCCTCAAAGGAATTCAACTTAAAACTTGAAATACTTTTAGTGCTGTGAGTATTTAAAACTACCATGACTGTTTGATCATCTTTAGAGCACTGGGGGCTACAATTGTCTGTAAAGCCTCTATTTTAGAGTGCTCTCACCAACTGGACTGTGAAAGGTCATGTATGTCCCTTGTCTTCTGAGTGAGAGAAAAAAAAACAGAAATCCAAGCTTGACATGTCTCAGAAGAGAGCAATGAAGTGTAACTGCTAGTAGATTGCCAGAGAGTGTGGAGAGAACTGAGCAAGGCACCAGCCTTGGCAGTGTGAGTAGACAGTGATGGTCTAAGGTCTGTCTGTCCTTACTGACTGTGTAGGTCTGTCAGCCTTCTGGTGAAACTCTACCTGAACCACTGTCCTGTGATTAAGGTGTGCTAGAAATAAGCTGGCACTACAGCAGGAAAGTCCTACTGTTTTCTGAGAAATGAACAATTCTTTGGTATGATTGAGAGAGCGGATATTTTTTCTTCCAAAGCAAAATGGCTTTCTATGGTGGAATTAAGGATATACTTCTATAATTGACTACTCTTTTTTTGTTACATGAACATTATCTAAAGCTTTATGTTATAAAGTTCTACAGGTTTTCAGCATACCTGGTGTGTGTTGCCTTACAGGCATTTGTGTTCTGTTTTGTGGAAGCAAGGAGTCCTTAGTCACACTTGAAACTCCCTGTACCAGTCCTGTGATAGCTGCAAATACGTTTATCACTCTACCAAGGAAAGATCCAAACACTTGAAATAAAATAATTTTAGATAGTTGCTGTATTCAGGACTGAAGTGGTGGCTGCTCTAAATTGATGGATGCTGAGCCATTTTTCACTTTTTGATTTTTGTATTCTTCAGTACAGAGTTTGTTACTGAGTTCTGTGAAGTACAGCCAGCCTTTGTTTTTGTTATCTGTATCTATGCTGAATGGTTTGAATTTAAGATATCTTCGGTTTTAGCTGGTAAAGTAACAATGTTTTTGTTTTGTCACTTAACTGGGACTTCGTTTCTGAAATACAATGTCTTGTACATGTGCCTTTCTTACTTTAAGTGGCTTTTTTTTTTTTTTTTCTCATTTCTGTGTGAAAAATGGATGGCAATTAGAAGGGCTTGCTTTATATAGTTCTGTGTATTCACTTTTAATTTGTATTTTAACAAATAGTAACTGTGATCCTTCAACCCCTCAGTGCTACCTTCAGATATCAAACAAAAAGCCAGACTCGGTGCTAATTGTTTGCCAGGTTCCTGTAGCTCTGTAGGAGTTATTAGCATAACAATGTTACTCTGAATATTGCAGCTAATATTTGACAGATAACTTGGGGTATGAAAGTTTTTTTTTCTGGAGCTGTTGCATTTACTTGCATAGAGGTGAGTCTTTTCTATTTCTACATTGTCTAGACAATCTAGTCCAATGGGCTTGATGAACTAAAGGATATTTTTAGTTTATAACTAATATCAATTTATACTTGCATTTCTATAGTTACCTTTGATTTGTACCCTAGCATGCAGTGCACTCCAGTTTCAACTGAGACTTCAAGGCAGTTGGTTTTTTTTAGTTGTTACAACTGCATTGTGTGGGCTTTCTTGTCTAAATACTGATCTCCATCTGTCTTTGTTCTGGCTTTGCATACTTCTTCTTCATTGAAATGTTCTGAAATGTCAAATGGTGGACTGTAATGTAAAGATGGGCTACACAATCCTTCTGCTGATGTATTGTCTACGTCATGTTTTATTTGTATAATATTCCAATAGTGGGCCATGTTCAGAGAGGGGCACTCATTCATATTCAGCATAAAATCAGAATGCTCTTATTTTTTAAAATTTCCAGTGCTACAAACTGGATCAAAGCCTGAGTGTCATTTAAATGTTTTTGATCATTCTGTATTTACATATCCATGCTCTGGCTTCTGGACTGTTGGGATTTCTGTGCTAGGGATATCTCTGCATTTTTTCTTCTCAGACCTAATATGAAAGATGGGTATTTTTTTTTTTTTTTCCCTGTGCATTAAACTGCCAGGATAAACCAACTTTTCTTTTCTTTCTTGTCTCCAACAACAGTGGAGTTCACTAGGTGAGATGAGTACGTCCCTTCCCTGCCTTGTGAAAATTAAAAAGACTTTCTACATAGTCTTATTAATTTCTCAAGACATAATAATTTAAAGATGGCTAAAGAACTAGAAGTGTTCTAATTCCTCTTTGTAAATACTGTCTCTGAGGGACAGACAAGATTTTTTAAGACAGAAGAGAAACTTCTTCACCTCTCTGAAAATCAAAATCTGTGATTTGTCTAGAAACAAAGCATCATGGTTATGTTATTTAGACTGGCCTTACTTCCTGTGATCTCTCATTGTAATTCCTCTGTTGAAATAGGACACATAAGCTAACAAGACCCAGGTGTAAACAGATGAAGTGTGTCTTTCTCAAGGGAATACCCATGCTAAGAAGTACTTTCATCTTCTGAGAGGTTCAGGTTTTTGTGGTTGAAGTATTTTCAGTCCTCATTTTCAGGTGTTTTTTTTTTGTTGTTGTTTTGTTGTGTTGTTTTGTTGTGTTGTTTTGTTGTGTTGTTTTGTTGTGTTGTTTTGTTGTGTTGTTTTGTTGTGTTGTTTTTTTAATGTACTGATCTAAGGATTTTTCAGTTACTTTATTTCCTCTCTGTTCCTCATGCACGCAGTTGATTTTTGTTTTGTTTTGAGAGTCTAATGTCAACTTGGAACCAGCTCAGTACATTGACTTAGCAAGGGAGGCTTACTAAGAAATTTTATGTGGGAGTTGGCTGCTAGTGTGAGAGGATGATACCATCCTCAATAGTTACATTGTAATCTAGTATTTTAATTTTCTTGAAGTAACCGGTCTAAGATTGCTTAAGTTACTAGTAGGCAAAAACATTTTTAGAGGCACCCAGAGCAGGCAGTGGTGTCTTATCCTAGTCTGATTAAATGTGAGTGATCTTTGTGCTTATTTTAGCTTTGTATTTAAATGTGTTGCAGTAATGTGATACAGTCTATCGTTTCAAAAGCATTTACTCGAGTAGCTTGTTTATTCGACCTCTTGTTGCAGACAGAAAAACCTGAGAGAGCAGCTCTTGCTGAGTTGTGAGAGTTTCAGCTGTGAGTTGGGGCTGTTCTTTGCCAGATGCTTTCCTAGTAGGAAGCTGACACGCAAACAAGCTGACAGATGGAAAGGGAGGTGATGTTGAGTTCTGGTAGTGAGACTGAAAGCTTGTTAGTCAGCCCTGATAAATTTACTGTTAAAAGTCTTAAATGCTTAAAAATGTTGTTTGTTTTTGTGCAGTTGAACTGTAGAGCTATAAAGACAATCTAAGTAATTCCAGGTAAGAATTGATTTTCAACAGTAAAACCTAGAAATGTGGGTTTGTAACTTACTCTGTTGTCCTGTAATGCAAGTTAAACTCTGGAAGCTTCTGGAGCAGTGAAACCTAAATGTTGGGTTTTTTTCTCTGTTTTTGGAAGCTTGTGAAAAGAAGACTTAATTTCTAATTTTTCCTTCATTATAGGGAGGCTTGCTTGAAACTGGTCAGTCTGGAAGAGACTTGGTCTGTAATGCAGAAAGCTGTTGATCTTTGATTTGCAGAAGCTTCTTAAGTTTGCTTTTATTCCATACAAATGCCATTTTGCACTGTACAAATTATGCAGTTCTACTACATTAACTGTCTTCACATGTGTGAATGTAGTTCTTTGCCTTCCAGGAAGATGGGATGTGCCAAGGTTTTTGCTGAGGTTTCTCTTCAGTTATATAGGGATGTTGAAGTGTACGGACCTTGTTTTGTTATTGAGATCTAACCCTAGCTCATTTGGGGGAATCTTTCTGTGACTAAGGAATATTTAAGAACCAGCAGGGATGATGTGCAGACTGCAAGCATTTGCTTCCTGATCAGCTCTTGATTTTGAGAACTCAATAGTCATAGTCCCATAAAACAGAGCCTCACTCTCACTACAGCTGATGGTGACAGAACTCAGCTGCTGGCAGCTGAAATACATTCTGACTGGAAGTACTACTCCATGCTTTTTTGGAGGTGGTTTTGGTAAATTAATAAAAGTTATAGAGGCTGTTCTAATTTAGTGGTGAATTTTCAGAAGGATTTAGAGAGAAAGTTTGAGGCTGTGACCAATTTCAGCCATGTGTTCCTCTCTAATTCCCTTTCTGTCCTTCACTCCGCAAGCTGTAGAGCAGGAGTAAATAATTCTTAGTGCTATTTGGCTGTGGGTAGTGATACATCATGTTGCCTTAGAATGCTTACAGAAATCATTAAGTACTTAAATACTGGGAGGTAACAGAACACATTACAATATGCAATCTAAAAATAATTAAATGGTGGCATATATCTTATGGATCTTAACCAAAAATATCCCCTTCATCAGGAAATCTGTTGCGATGATATTGGTTTTAGATCTTATTTTTATGCTGTCTATATGACAGAAAACAACACAGCCAGAGTCCAGTTCTTCCCCCTAACTTATGTCTTAGCATTTATTCTGTGGAGGTGGACCAGGCATATGTGATTTCAGTTTCTTTAAATGCATCCTTTTTCATGTTGTATTTCATTGAACTCTGTTTGCTCTAGTGAAGCAGTAACATCGAGATGCTTCTAAAATACAAGCCTGAGAAGTACTTGGGGGAGGAGTTTTAAGTCATTCCTGCTTTTCCTACATTTTTCAGTGCGTACGATCCTTACCATATTTAAATTAAAAATTCCAGGGTGGAGGTTGCAATTAGTTTTATGCATTCTGCACAGCAGAACAAAGAATTACACCAAACAATAATTAATTGTGCAATCATTAAGTTCATTAAGTTGTTTGTTGTTGTTTTTTGTGTTGGTTTTTTTTTTTTTTTTTTTTTTAGTGGTGGGCCAGCTGAAAGTAATTAAACTTGTTAGAATTATCTTGCTCAGTAACAGTCTAAAATATGCTGTATGAACTGCAACATTTATGAAGTATGTTGCTGTAGTTTTCAGAGAAGTAGGCCAACGTTTTTCTGTTTGAGTTTGGAACAAAAGGAATTAAGATGGTACTCCCAAGTTTTTGATATATTAAAGATTTCTATCTCTAAAAAAAGACACACCAAGTTATTGCTAGGTTTTTTATATAAAGACTGATTGGTCTTTCACTTGAATGTATTTTTATTTGAAAATAAATTCATAGAAGGACTTGAACCTATTTTAGACTATTGGAACAATGAAGGTGTTGCATTAGGTGGCAACATGTAAGTTAAGATTCTCTGACAACGTGAATGTCAAAACCATTTTATAAAATTGTTTGTTCTCTGGCTACATCCCACTTGAACATTCATGTGACCTGGCCTTAATTTGAAATCTGTAAATATTTGCTTAATAATTTCTAAAGTATTCTTCCACACATAAAGGAAATTATGATAAACAGGTTTTAAGTGTTTAAGTGGCTTGATGTTAAACACTAACATGTTTTGCAGCCCTAAATTAAAAAGCACTGTAGAGTAACTTTTCAATGTTCATTTGGGAAGTGCTGATATGTATCTTACCAGGCAACTTTTTCATACTTTTCCTTTACATATTTAGATGTTTCTGTTGTATACCTTGGCTAAACTTCTGCATAAGGACTATGGGCTGCACTGTATTCTCCTAGAACTTCCCCCCACTCAGGCAGATTTTTTGGGGAACTGTTTTGAGGAAAACCTGTAGGTGTGTTTGCTCCTAAATGACCCTGCTGACAAGAGAGCATTCAGGAGCACAGAGAAATGATAACCATACTTGAATGCTACCCAGAGCTTCTAGGCTGCCATCAGCATTTTATTTTTACAAAAGACTCTTTTGTTTTTCAAAATAAATACTTTTAGAACACAGTTCTTACAAATTTTTACTTTATATTTGGTCATTTTCTCAGCAAGTGTCTTATCAGAAGATATTTTCTTAATCAGTCCCTTCCCTGAGCAAAAATGGGGTAAGTATAATCTTACTCTGTGTTGGTAAGAACTTAAAATTGCAGCATTTGCTGCCTTCAGGAGGTGAAAAGTGTTATTTCATTGCAGCAAACTTACAAACTTGGATCAACCCTTCACATGTCTAACATTGCAACAACCTATTACCTCTATTACTGCTGTTACTGTTACCTACAGAAAATACTGTAGGACAGAGAAAATATTTTTTTTCCAACCCCAGTGATGTACTTGGATGTACCAGTTATGCTGTTACTTTGGAAATGCAGCTTCCTGCCTGGGGATTTCAGCAGCTATGGAAACCTGAAGGGTTCTTGATTCTTTTTGTGTTTGCTGTATCTTACTAAAACATAAGAAACTTCAGACCACCCATTTCTAAGAAAAGTGTCAGTTCCTCAAATGCTTATGCTGTCTTGGATGTACAACAGGTATTTGTCAGACCTATCTACTCCTTCTGAGCGCTGAATAACGTGTAAAATGTGAGTATGTGTGTCTGCTTGGATATGGTTGCACATTCATTTGTCTGTCTGTTACTGTCCACCCCCTACTCATCATGAGGCTCAAATACTATTTGGGACTTCAGACATTCAACTCTAAAATCTGCTGGTAATTAAATGGCTTATTTTGTATGGCAAGTTAGCAAAGATACTGGTGTTTTATTTATTGAAGCTGTCTGGTATCTTGGTGGGAGTAAAGCACAGGAGAAATTGCTACATAAACTTTAGGGTTTTTTTTCTTACATAGACACTTTGTATCCTGTGTAGGAAAGTTTTTGGAGTTCATCCAAAGAGCAGAAAATAATGTCTGACTTTGAAATCTCTTTGGAATGGGTGAGTAATTTTGCTGGTGAGATGAACTGCTCTTTCTCCTGTGACTGTGCAGAGGGAATTTCCACCGCTTAGACTATCCGGAAGTCGATTTATTTCATCAAACAAGTCTATAAAAGGCATTTCTCTCTCTGCTATTTTTTTTTTCTTTTTAATTTTTAGAGATGAAGTTCCAGTTAAGGTAAAAGCAGCTGGTTTCACATTTGTGTTTCTGAAACAGTGAGTGTTCAGTCTTTTTGTAGTCCCTGGTGGTTACTGTAATTGGGGAAGGCTTGAAATCAGAAGGTCTTGGTGTCTTCACAGTGGTGTACGTGAGGCAGTGTGTGTCTGGGAGCAGTATCTAAACTGTTCAGAAGTATTCTTCTGCTAAGGAAATGATAATCCTGTCCTGTCCTGTATTTCAGTGTGAATTGTCATTCCTTTCTTTTAAAGAATCTAACACTGGCCACACTTGCTCTAAAAGATAGATGAGGAATGGCAGCTTCTGTTCTTTCAGACTGGTTAAGAGACTTCCTCTTGATATGGCTACTAACAGAACCATTAAATTACTGTATTTCTTGTTGCTGGAAGTAAAAGAAAGATTGGGAATTTGTTAAACTTAGTGTAGTTTTGGGCACCTCTGAGTCTTGAGCTTGTTTCCTGCCAACTGGGTACATTCTGGTATAACAATAGAGCTTCTACATTGCTTTTTTTCCTTTGTTTCCTTTTCAGTGACACATCTGGGTTGATGCAGCCACTGAATCACAAATAGAAAAGAACACTGAAAACAAATATTCCAATCAGCCTTTTGTTGTTGTTTTTTTTGTTTTTTTTTTTCACATCAGCTTTATTCTGCCTATATTACCATTAAACAGCATTATACATAGAATAAAATTTAATATCTCTTCAGACAAAAGTATTAGCCGCCGAAGTTTGTTTAATAAAGAGGAATAGTTTTCAATATGCTCTTTTAGTGTTACTAGCTGGGAAAACCTGTTCTGATTGTGTTAGTCAGAAGGCTCAGGATGAACGTTTGGAAGTACTTGATGCATTCCAGTTTGAGAGATTCATATTTTGTAAGTTTATTGGTAAGATCAAGCAACACTCCTTCAGGAGGTTTCTGCATTATGTAAATTGTTTCACTGAAGTTTGTGTGCTTGCCTGTTGCATACAGGTACATTTCCCCTCTGCCTTTTAATCTTAATTTTGTGTTTGTGGTAAAGATACTTCAATCATGTGCTTTAGCATATAGCTTTGAGCTGTAATAATTGTCTGCACTCCATCACTTCGCAGAGAGAAAAGCGTGTTAAATGGTTTTCTGAAATTTTGTAGTACTGAGTAGCTGATCCCTAGAATGAAAAGACATTTGCTGTTTCACAAAGGATTGGTTTCAATGCTAAATGGCATCTAACAATTTATCTCTAATAGTTGTTGGAGATGAATTACAGATTAAATATGTGTTACAAATAGAGACAATTGTGTGCTTAATGACTGTCTTAAGCTTAAATATAGTCTCTTGAGCTTAATATACTTAATCCTCAAATGAGTGCAAGGGGCTAAAAGTTAAACCTAAGGCAGTTAAGCCTCACACAGCTCCTTGCTCACTCCTCACCCAGTGTTGGGAAGGAGACTCTCATTGATACCATTGAGAAAATCCAGGACTGAGATGAAGACAGTTCAGCAGGTAAAGCTGTGTGCCCAACTCTGTCCTACCCCCCTGCCTTCTCCATCCCTCCAGCTTTTATTGCTGAGCACAGTGTCTTATAGGATGGAATATGCCTTTGGGCAGTCAGAGGTCAGCTGCCCCAGCTGTGTCCCAGCTGCTTCTAGTACACTCCCAGCTTGCCCACTGGAGGTACAGTGTGGGAAAGGGAGAAGGCTTTGCTGTCTTGAACACTGTTCAGCAACAGCCAAAATGTCTGTGTTATCAGCACTCTTAGAGTCACAAATCCAAAACACAGCACCATGCAAACTGATATGAAGAAAACTTTATCCTAGCCCAAACCTGTCAATACTTGTTCTTTCTTTTCTTTCTTTTTTTTGTTTGTTTGGTTTTGGTTTTGTGGTGTTTTTTTTTTATTTTATTTGGATTTGGGGTTCTTTTGTTTTTTTGTTTCCCCCCCCCCAGAAAAATTTGATCTAAACTATGGAAGCTGGATATTTCAGAATAGAAAAAAATATTTGGTTCAGGATTCACCAGCAAAGCTGATAGTGGAGTGATGGGCATAGGAGTAGGTAGTGGTAGGGTTGTTGAGGTTTTTCAGTTCCTTTTTTGACTGCTGCCTATTGATGAGACAATAATAAAGAGGCTCAATCCAATTAATCCACATCTGTACCTATGCTGGAATTACCCTGTTTTATCTGCTGTCTGTATCACTTGATGGCCAAATGTATAGAATATTGATAAATGAAGATGGAGTGAAATATCACTGCTTTTCAGGGACTTCATTACATGAGGAGTGGCTAAACTAGAGCTAAGGAGCTTGCTGGTCCATGGAGTGTGTCTGTTGTGCTTTGCTTTACAGCTGTGATGGTTGGACTTGCCAAGGAAGAATGGATTGGAGATAGAGATGGAGTATAAATGGAATCATTGAGAGTGTGTATTGCACATCAACTGTGCTCTTCTTTCTCTGTCCATTTGAGACTTTTCCCAAAGTTATGTGTGTGCATGCCAGTTTCTTGACCCTCAATTTTAGCATCTTCTGGCCAGTCCCTATAGTATTTTATGGAAGACTCAACTACTTTGTAATCTTACCTAAGCACGTTTCCTTTCTTCCTGGTGCAGCAGAAGGTGTAGCAATTGAACACTTACCACTGCTGATGCCATGCAGTGTTCAAACATATTGCTAGGACTTGATCAGCTGCCATGTGCCTCTTAAACTACAATTTCTGGCCTAAATGGGATAAATGTTCAAATGTTAACGAAGGCAGTTCAAACATTGCTACCAGTTAGCCTGTCCCCCTTGTAAGTTATGTGTAGACAGGAGGCTGTTACAGTTTGGAGGAAGTGGTTACAGACTGTGGGTCTGCTCCCTGATTTGTGTTTCATGTCAAGGAAAACTTGCTGTTGAGCAGCGTGCTCTGAATCTTTTGGCTTCAGGGTCAGTGGAACAATGGCTAAGCTCCAGTTTTTGGAGTGAAGTACTTAATAATATATGAAAAAAGCAGTAGTTTTTGAAAACTGGCATGATCCTTGTTTGTATGGTATACAATATTATACTGGAATTTGAGAGCATTTATTGGTGAAAACAAACTGGGATTTACTACAGGGTTTGTTTTTTTTGGTTTTTTTGTTTTTTTTGCTACAAGAGCTGGACTACCTACTCAGAGAAAGGAATGATGAGTGCTCTATACATATATATAAATATATATATATACAACACTCCCCCCAAACTGTCAGGATTGGTGCCTGTCCATCCATGGATGTATTTATGTTTGCTGGTAATAACCCAAGTATTCCAACTTTGTAAAAAATGAAAAAAGTTAAATTTCTCATATTTATATAAATATTTTATTTATTTATTTATACTATATATTTATATATATTATATTATATATATTTATATAAATAATATCTATTTATATAGATTATATATTTATATAAATATTATATGTTTATATAATATTTATATAAATATAAATATAAAAACTGAAATATTATAAGGTACATTCTTAAGGTCTTTTAAATAGTTTTCTATAGGTAGTTTCTTGTTATGTGTCTGTAGCTTTCATTCTCTTTGTTTCCATTTCAGACAGTGGTTTCAAGCTTCTAATTCATGATTGAAGAGGGAGATGAGTGGGAAGCACATGGGATACAAAGCTGCTTTGTCTAGTGGCACTAAAATCATGCAAGGTTAGGTTAAGAAGACTTATGCCTGTCTTACAGGATCCAGCTTCCTGGGTAAATATTCACCACCTGGAGTATACTGATGGAGGAATCCTGGACCCAGATGATGTGCTTGCAGATGTTGTGGAAGACAAAGATAAGGTAGAGCTACTACTTTTGCTTTTTGATATATCTTTTCAAATAATTAATGGTACATTCTCATTTCTGGACAGCTGGCAGATGAAGTAGGTGTTAAATATTCTTAAATGCAACACATCTACCCATAGGTGATATAGCTTGCTGGTCCTGGAGTAGAACTGGAGGGGGTGGAGGAAAAAAGCATAAAGATCACCAGAGGAGCCAAGCAGTTGGTTTAGGACTTTTATTTCAAGCACTTTTGTGGGGTTTTTTTATTGCTGTATGGAAAAAAAAAAAAGGGGGGGGTGAAGGATTGTGAATTTTGCAAGATATCTTTTTTCTTTTTTCTTAATGCCACTTAAAATATCTTTTATAATCTCTTCCTTTGCTTAGAATTCAGTTTTTGAGAATCATTCAAATGTCATTGTTGAATATGTGTGACAAAGTAAACAAACAAGTCTTGCAATGACAAGAAGAGAGTTAAATTTCAGGAGTTCCTGTAATTTTTTACTGAAGGTCTAAGAGGGGCAATCATTAATTTTAAAAGGTACAAATCCCTAACTTTAAATTCAAATGAGGCAATTGGCCCTTCTATGTATAGAAGTAGTAGCTGCAAAGAAGTTTCCTAATGTGCTTGTAATTATCAGGAAATTTAGGTTTGGGAAAATGATTGATAACTTATTTCAGCATAGAGAGAGTACAAGTTATAATACTTTAGACTTGTATCTTTCTTTTTGTCTTCATAAAATGAAACAAACAGTTTTGTCTACTTACAGTGCCATATGCTTGGTGACTTGAAAACTAATTTTGGATATTACAAACAAATGCTAATTTTGTATGTTGATTGGTGACTTAATACAAAGTGCAACGTTTTGTTTATGATTAATGGAATGATGTTTCTCAGTACCTTAAAAATTGTCTAAGGCATACTTGTGTCATTTTATGATGCTTTGTTTGGTGATTCTTAGAAACAATGGAGCTTTGTTTGGTACATGTTAATTTTTTTAACATATTAGTTGTCAGTATTTACAGACTGGGGGAAGAGTGGCTGGAGAGCAGCCCAGCAGAGAGGGACCTGGGAGTACTGGTTGACAACCAGTTGAACATGAGCCAGCAGTGTGCCCAGGTGGCCCGGAAGGCCAATGGCATCCTGGCTTGTATCAGGAACAGTGTGGCCAGCAGGACAAGGGATGTAATTCTGTACTCAGCACTGGTGAGGCCTCAGCTCGGGTTCTGTGTCCAGTTCAAGAAGGACATGGAGGTGCTGAAGCAGGTCCAGAGGAGGCAATGAGGCTGCTGAAGGGACCAGAGGGAAAGTCTGATCAGGAGAGGCTGAGGAAGCTGGGGCTGCTTAGCCTGGAGGACATTCAGGGGGGACCTTATCACTCTCTCTACAAGTATCCAAAGGGAGGGTGTTGTCAGATGTGGGTCAGGCTCTTCTCCTAGGCAACTAGTGACAGGATGAGAGGGCATGGCCTGAAGCTGTGCCAGGGGAGGTTTAGGTTGGATATCAGAAAGCACTTCCTCATGGAGAGGGTGATCAGGAACTGGAATGGGCTGCCCGGGGAAGTGGTGGAGTCACCATCCCTGGAGGTGTTTAAGGAAAGGCTGGATGTGGCACACAGTGCCATGGGCCAGCTGATGTGGTGGTGTTAGGTCACAGGCTGGAACTGATGACCTCAGAGGTCTTTTCCAGCCTCAAGGATTCTGTGATTCTGTGAATACATGTAGATAGTTATGACTTTTTCCTACTACTTTTGGTTTTACATTCTTAGTTTGTGGTTTCAGTAACGAGATTGTACAGATGTGCAGAAATCTTAATTATCAACATTCTTCTTTAAAATGGTGAAAATTAAAATGGATTTAACATTTATTCTGAAAAACATGGTTACAACCTCCAAAGGCATGATCCAGTGTTCTTTTTTGTTAGATTTGGCACATTCTGTTTCTTCCTTGTATAAATAACTTGTAATAGGTTTCAGTTGTAATTCCATATAATCAAAGGCATTTGTATATGAAATTGTTACTGCTGACAATGTTTGTTTACTTTAATAGTCTTGGGTAGTTCTGGGTGATTAAGATAGAAAGGAAAAACACTACTGTGCATAGAAGTCTCCATGTAACTGATTTCAAGGCAGTCCCAGCATACATATGCTTTACTTGCCTGATGATTGCTGCATCTACCAGAAAGGGCAATTAGGACAATTTAATAAATTGCCTTCATCTTTTTCAGTACCTTAAAAATGTGGAGTGGACTTGAAACACTAGAAAAGAGTATGTTTCTGCATGGACTCTGAGGATGATTTTTCCCTTCAGCTTGAGTCACAGGCTTTTTAACTTGTTCAAAAAGGTAGTGCCAGTACTTGCTAAAATCCTCTGAGTTTATCTAGGCTTTACCTTTATTTTAAAAACAAACAAAAAAATCATTGAGAGGTGGGAGGCAGTCATTCTCATGGAAAAACTCTAGACCTGGATTTGCTGGCCCTTAGATAAAAAAAAAAAAAAAGTTTGGTTTTTGTTGTTCATGAAGTGCAAGCCAATTAAGCTGCAGCCCATTTTTAAAACATGTTTTTATGTTTTTCAGGAAGAAAATGTTTTTCTGCTATTTTGAGCCAAGGGAAACAGATATCTGGCTTTACCCTTGTGTAGTAGGGTATGCTGTGAGCCACCATATGCATATATAAGAGGATATTTTGGTAGGAGTTAGTGTCTGGTATCTGAACAGAGGGAGGGGGAAAAAATATCACTGTCATTAGTATTTACTAAGCAACACTTTATTTCAGCAATGTGGTTTCTTTTAGAATACAGATTATGAAACTGCATTTTTATGACGTTGGCTTTAATTTCTTGCTACAGAGGTGCCATGCATTATTCAAGATTATAAAATGACTTGGATTTCAGGAGCGTTTGGCTTTGATGACTGTTTCAAGCTGTGTAATTATGAAACTGTGTACACCTAGGTTGGGAGTTCAGAACTCATTAGTGTGATCTTTAAAATAACTGATTTTAAAGTGTATTACATTCCAGGGTGTGCAATGGAATCATATGCTTCTGATTACTGGGAACCTTGTAAACTTCAAGTCTAGCAATGTGCTTCATGATACATTCACAGCTTTAAGAACAGATACCTGGTCAAATGTGGCTGAACTTATGAAAGAAAACTCATTTTTATAGCCTTAGAGCCATAAAACAGTGCCTTTATGCATAAATTAACCTATTTATCCTAGAAAAAATTGGATGCTTTCACATATTTAGTGCTATATAATGTAATTTTTCTTAAAATAGATATTGTCTTGGAACATATTACAAGGGTTATTTATTTCAGCTCTACCTACTTTAAGAGTAAAAAATATGGTTATAAAAGTTCTTACCAGATGGACTACAAACTTGTTTTTTCAGTGTAATGTTTGTGTTTAAACATTCTGAATGAACTGGAAAATCTTTTTATAAACATCTGTAACCACTACAGTTTTTCCATTTGTGATAAGTATTCCATTACTTTTCTCAGATTTAAAAATAAAAAGCCAAACAATTAACTATGACAGGGGATCTCTGATACTAATTAGATTCTTGATAGTTTTGAAATAAGACTCCCTATTCAAATGCTAAGAGAGAGATTTTGAAGCTAAAATCCTTGTTATGTAAGATAGATGCAAATCTGAAACTTGTTCTTTTCTAATTTCATTTGCTATTGATCCTTTTATTGTCTGACTTGTATTTTGGCATTTTATCAAGACTGTGACTAAAAACTCTTCAGGCAGAAGATTTGATTCCTAGGTCACTTGGTTTTGTGGAGTATTTCAGCTGTATAATCATAGCACTTTCTCTCAATTTGACAATTATGTTTTGTCATCTGGGCACTAATTAATTGGTGGTCAGACAACTGAAGCTATTTGAATTTCTATTCCTTAAACAATGAGAGTGATAGAAAGAGAGAGGTCACTGTAAGTGCACTTGGTCACAAGTGGTGGGTTGAATAAACATTCAGATGTCCTGATGGAAGCTGCTTAATGTCTCTTTGTTAAAGTATAACTTGGTAGAAGATGCTTATTCCTTCTTAATAATTTTCCTTGATGTAACATACTTGGAATTCTCTATACGTGTGTGTTCCTGCTCAAGTGCATATAAACACGTGCATGTAAATGCTTCCCAGTGGAGTGATATGAATTGTGAAATAATGTAATCTTGTTGTGGAAAATTAATTTGGTGGGTTGTCTTGCTGTAAAGTAAGATGAGCTCTTAAATACTTCTGTGTAGTGGTTTATAAAATGCCTTGGTTTATTATTTCTCTTCACCTACTTAAATTGCAAATGGTTTGAAGGAGAGACTTTTTGCTCTGCTTCCAAGTGAGGGATTCAAAGACTACTTCAATGCAAGGAATTAAAAATGCCTCCTGTGGTGTACCTTGTGGTGAAAGACAGTGGTGAAAGACCTGAGGTTTTGTGTAGATATTCCACTTCTTTTCAGAAGTGACTCTGCTCTGTCCCAAACAAGTTTTTGAATATTGGTAGAAATCAAAGTACGTTTCAGTAAAAAACATACATTTCAGTTAAAAAGAATTTGGAATTTTTGTTTTTGGAACATGTGTTCCATCAGGGATATTGTAAGGGTATAGTAATGAGCTGACCTTACTGTTGTGAAAGCATAACCCTCCTAAAAGTTTTAAAACAAACAAACAATTATTGTGTGCAGTTTTTTGTTTTTTTTTTAAAGGCACATTTGACATATTTGAGGAAAATACTTGTTAGTTGCCACTGAAAATGTGCACATAGCCAATTTACATGCCAGCTTCCTGATGTTTCCCTGCATTAGTTTGACTTCTTAAGTACTTCAGCTGAGAAGGCAGCTGCCTTGCACAGTACAGTGTACTTCTGTTGAAAGTGCCAAGTAAGTGTGAGTTAGTGCCTGCTCTGTGGAGTGGCCAGGCTGAGGAGTGTGAAAAGCTGAGGTCTCTTTAACTGGTCTGTTACCACTGCCAAATCCCTTCAAATCATGCTTTATAGAGAACTCCCAAATGTGCAAACCACATTCCTTATTCATTTTTTTCATGTGAACTCCCTCATTTCCAGCTCCTCTCGTGCCAGGAAAAATAGATACAGGATAGTTGGATGGACATATTACAGAGAAAGCAATTTGTTTAATAAAGTCTAACGCAAAGTCTGAGAGCCTCTGTTAGGTGGCAAACAACTGCTTATCCAAGTTGAGATTGCCAAGTTTTAGAGAAGATTTGCTTTGTTTTGGCAAAGTACTGTAGCACATAAGGAATGTTTTAAATATATATATATATATATATATATTTGGCATTCCACAAATGACAGATTTATTTAACCTTGTCACCTGTCTTCTATGGAAGACTATAGGTGTAGAGCTGAATGAATTACAAGAGTGAGACAGTATTTGAAACTGGTCACAGGCAGTTCAGAAGGATTTGTTATAGTAACATTTGCTGTGCCTGGAGAAGGTCAGCCACAAATTCAGCTGCAGGGCTGTGGGGCTGTGTCTGTCCTCCTCTGTAATGCGTGGGGACACTGCTGAGAGTGAAGGGAGGCTCCAGGCTCATGTTCTGCTCATGTGTTAAACAGATATCACACTGACTTCCCCTTGGGAAGTGTGCATCTGCGTGTGTTTGTGTTTTTGGTGACAGTGCTTTTCAAAGATTTGTTTCTGACTTTGTTAAACTTGGTGCTGTATTTGGTGTGGGCTCAGGGAATAACAGCAGAGCTAAATATCAGGTATCGGTTGTCCTGGAGCAGCCGTGTTGCTGATCTTGTAAACCAAGGAGCAAAATCTTTACAGGACAGATGGATAGTGTGCTTGGCAGGGAGCTGGGAGAGGAGACACTGCTTCACAGACTTCAGTTACCTGGTCAAAGAGTGGGCTTTTAGCTTGCAACCAGGGAATGTTGACTTCAGGAGTGATGTGCATAGAGTTTTCACACCATTAGCCTGGAGAACGAATCATCAGGTGGTGTAGAAGTCCTGCTCTTTGAGTCTCTGATGCTGATACAATGAAGTAGGATGCCATCTAGATGCCTCCTGGAAAGAATCTGTATGATTTCATGGAGCTGTATTTGCATTAGGATGTGTCACCTTCACTGCAGAGTGTTTCTCTCCTTTATCTGCTTCCTCCCCAAAGCCTGCAGATCCCTAAGGTGAGTGTGGGCAGTAAGATTTATTATTATTTGGTCTCCTGGGCAGCATGCAGTGGGACCTGCTATTGGTAATAGCGTGGTACTGAGTGATTAGCAATGCTTAGTGTTGGGGGAAGGTTTTTCCAGTTACTAGATTTAGAGTCGGGGATTCAGAGTACAGATTTCACTGGAGTGTATTAGTCCATCGTTGAACTGCACTGATACCAAACAATTCAGTTGCAGAAAAACCCCTCTAGCACTTGCTTTTAGGTTTTGGAAAGCAGGGGAATGGCTCCAACCTAGTGCACATACCAAGCTGCCCAAGCACAAGGGTTATACACAGGTTAGATAGATATATTAATTAGTTTCTCTGGGAGGTAATTAACAAATTAATTCAGTTTTCTGGAACTCCTTAACATTTGCAAGTGGCCTTAGCACTTGAGCTCCTCGGTGGTCTTCGGTGGTGGTCTTCATCATCGTGTCCTGTAGTTGAACTCAGTCTTTACTTACACTCAGTCCATCCTTTGTCTTATCCCTATCATCCTTGTCATCCTCATCTTTGTGAAGACAGCTTGTTCAGGTGTAACTTGAAAATGGTCACCTTTATCAGTCCCACTCCAGGGAATCATGTCCCAGGTCTTCTTGGCAACTACGAAAGGATTTCAAAAGTACATTGTAGTCTTCCAGGTTCTGTGCTATTAAGAAAAAAAAGAGTCCTGGGTCCTGAGTACCAACATCAGATCTGATGATCTGTGATTAAGTCTGCTTGTAAAAAGTGTGTATCTAACAAGTATTGTGCTTGTTGCTTTCTGTGTCTTATGAATGGCCATAATTTCTTCTTTTCCAGATAGTTGCTCTTGCCACATTCTCTTCCCCTCTCCTGTGGTGTGTGATGTTTGAGTTCCAGTTGAAATCAGATTCCTGCCCCCCTCAGTCATCAGCTCACTGTGTTAGTGATAATACAGCACTTCTGACAGGAGCATTGTATAGTAGATTTTAGAAAAGTTTCATATATGTAGTATATGAAAAAAGAAAATTTTGTAAAAGAAGGCTTGAAAACGCAGTTAAGAGGTAGAATAACAATCAGCACATAGAATATACTGACATTTTAAGCAATTAAACATTTTCAGGAGAAGAAAGAAAAACTGTTCATTTGGAGACATCACTTTTTATTTTCTGATAGCTAGTGTTCTGTTACCTTTTGTGTTAGCATGGAGAAATGTGAAACCAAGTTTTTTTATAATGAATATAAGAGATGTGTCTTTTAACTAGTACCAGAAAAAAGCCCCTTTTTGTTACTTGAATATTGATCTGTTCTTCTCAGTTAATTGCAGAAAACTTTTTTAAAAAATTGATTTAGTTCAGCTGTTTCCTAACTTTGTTATTTGCACGTTACTGCATGCACTGGCTTTCTGCAGCACAAAATGTAAATTATCTTAACAGTTAAATAGTGTGAACACACTTTATTTTGTAGACAGTATTTGTGTTTTGGCTTTTTTGACCAAATTTTTAACAAGGTATCTCTTCATTTTTTGATCTGGATGAACTTGAGTGTTTTGGAGATTGTCTGCAGTGGTTTGCAGTACAATTGCTCTGTAATTGCATACTCGTTTGAGTTTGTGCTGTGTATTTCATTTGAAAGCTTCTGCTTCAGCTAAGAATGGAATTCAATAAACAGAACTGAGGAAGCATTTTAAATGACACATGAATAGGTCATTTGTATTTGAAAAATACAGAAAAATTTGGAGAAAAAAACTTAAGTCAATGAAAGGTGAAATCTTTTTAGGTGAATTGAAATATTTTGATTCCTAGATGTGATAACAGATGAACACTGAATGGGTGGGTCCTTGTTTGCCATGCCTTAGTGTCTGTGCATTGTTTGCTTTTTGGACAGCTGCTTGCCCTGTGCATTGTAACTCAGCACATGCTCCTTTCCCCATACTTATTAAATATACTGTTTATTGATTATTGATTTTTATGTTCTGGAGCAAATTTTAAGTTTGGAAGAAGTGGTGGACAGAATGATTTTTTTAAAGTTTTTAACAACTGTATTGTAACTGAATGACTTTGTGCTGATAAAGGCTTCTGAAGTATTTGAACAAAATATCAATTTCTGTCTTCTTGATTATAGACACAGGGCTGAAGAGTGAGGCCTCCAAATGCTCTAGTTCTGAGTTTCCAGTTATTTATGCCTGGCCCTTTAATAGTTCAACAGCTGTTAAAATGCTCTTTCTCTTTTCTACAGTGTTGATATAACTTCAAAAGATAGTGCAGGGGTTTGTGTACAAGAATACGTAGCATGTTGTCATGGGTTAGGCCTGGAGGTAACAAAGGATCACACAGCCACTCATCCCCCTTCCCCCATTTTGGGATGATGAGGAGGAAATCCCTAAAACCTCATGGGTCAAGACAAGGACTAGGAGGGTTCGGCTCCCCAATTATGGTCACGGGCAAAACAGACTCAATGTGGGCAGAAAAAAACCCCAATGTAATTTATCATAAATCAAATCAGAACAGGGCAAAGAGAAAACAAAACCCAGAGCTTAAAATACTTTACCCCACTTCTCCCTGATACCATGAAATTTGGTCACTGAAAGAACCCTCTGACACTTGTCTTTAAGTTTTAGAAGGCGTTCTTTAGTGCAGTGCTGGATGCAGGAGAGAGTTCTTGAACTCATGCTTAAGATGAGTGCCAATAGACATCACTTATTGTGCTACAACTGTGTAGAAAACTGATTTAATAATAATCAAATTTCCTGGAACTAATTAATATTTGCATTCTCAGGTGTGTGTGTGTGTGTGGTCTTTGGTGGTCTTCCAGGAAGTCATCCTGGGATGTCCTGTTGTTCATCCCTTCTCCAACACGTGCATCATGTTGGGCAAGTCTAGCTGGTCTCAGCCAATTTCCATTTACAAGGCCCTTAGCTCCTTGAGTTTGCTGTCTATTTACATACAAAAGGCCTGGACAGAGCTTAGATAAGCTCCAGTCAACATCCTATTGATTAGTCTCAAAAAAGAGGCTTCAGGAGTTACTCAGGCAGGGCTGGGCTGCTGTTATCTTAATCTGCAGGATGCTGGCTGATAGTTTTGTGGTTAGTCATATACCCAAGAATGTGGATTTCATACAGCGAATTGTTTCACAAAACAGAATTTAATTTTAATACAGATTATATAAAGTAGATTTGCAATTACAACAAAAATATATGTTTAATTCTATAGCCTTCTTCCCTAGCCCAAATTAGTTTGTTCCTGATATCTCTACCTCCTTCCACCCAGCAGCAAGGGGGATGGAGAGGGAAGGGGGAGAAGACAGGGAGTGGGGTGTATGGTCCATTCCTCACAGATTGTTTTCTGCCATTCCTTCCTCCTCAGGGAGGATTCCTCACAGTCTTCTATTCCAGTGTGAGTTCCTTCCACCAGGTGCAGTCCCTCAGGAGCTGCTCCATCCTGGGCTGCCCACAGAGTCACAGCCTGCAGCGGGAACAGTCACCTCCTCTGGCATGGGGTCCTCCATGGCTGCAGGTCCACTTCTGCTCCATCAGGATCCTTCACAGGCTGCTCCACCGTGCTCCTCCATAGCCTACAGGGAGGCAACCTGCTGTCTCACCACAGGATGCAGGAAAACCTCTGTTCAGGCACCTTCTCCCTGTCCTTCCTTGGTATCTCTGCTGGGACATGGCTCTCACCTCTGGTATGTCTCTCCCTTCCTTCTCTCCTCTGCCCTGAGGTCTTGTTTCCTCTTCTTGAATATGTTAATTGCAGGGGTGAATCTGTTTTCACCGATGGCCTCAACAGGAGCCAGAGTGGAGTTTTTGGGGCTAGGGGAGCTTTAATCAGCTTCTCACAGGAGCCACCTTTGGGGCCCCTCCCCTGCTAAGAAAAAAAGGCATCACATCCTAGAACTCATGTATTTTGATTGTGGGGAAAATGGATAAATAAACTGGTAAGATTTATGTGGAACTCTCCAGCTGTACACATGCCATATGAATATTGGCATTCGCAGGTTTGACCCCATATGAAATCTAAAGCCTGGATGCATAGCATTCAAATCACAATTCTCAAGTCTCTGACTCAATAAACCTGATTTAAAAGTACTGGATTTTCCCTTTGAGCTTGTCTATCTCCTGCTTCTTTTTGCTCCTCTTTTCCTTATTCCTTTCCCAGAACAAAACCAGTCAAACTTCCCACCTCTGTTTAATGGTTCTGAAGTTGTAAGACAGTCTTCTGAATGAGCAATACCTTGTAAGGTACTGTGAGCACTGCCTGGAGCAAAACTAAGTAATCCTTCAGCTTGGACTCCTCTGCTGTATTCCTCCTGCAGCATCCTTGTGGGCTTGTACTGGTACAGGCAAGGAGCAAATGGAGCTAAGGCTGTGCTGATTTCAAGCACAGTGTTTGCTTCTATGTTATTTCTTGAGAGAAAAGTACAGAAGAAAAGGGAGAGGATAGTTTCATTATGTCTCAAATTGCTTAGAGTTTTATAGTGTCCTCATGGTAAACACATAAGTGAACACTTTTGAGTATGTTTTGTGGTTTTCTTCAAAAACCTGATGAAAAATTCAATCAATGTTTAAGAAGCTAAATTTTTATATCCACTTGAGAGTTCGGTATTAGACTGCTCCTTTAATCGATTTTTGTTTCTATAACACTCTTTTACCACTTAATTAAAAATAGTTTTCCTACATGTGGAAATAGTGAAATAATTAAACACATCTGGGTCTATGAATAGATTTTCTAAAATTATCTGTTTCTCACGAACCTTTCTGTCTTTAATTGGGTTGCAATGTGTAAAAGGAAAAATGGTTTGATGGGGAGCTATTTTTCAGAGAGTAGTTTAAGTACAGAGTACATAAAGGAGTTGATAAATATGCTTGGGCCAGACAGGCAAGAACCTTCTGTTCACAGGGGAAATATATTTATATTGGTTTCTGCTGCATCATTTTTGAGTAAATCACCTGCTATTTCCATATTTCTATAGCTTTTATTCCAGTAGAGAAATTCAGGTGAGCTGCAGGTTGGAAAGAAACATCCTATCACTTTGAGAATTAAAGATCCTTAAAGATGAAATTGTGGTTGTCACCACATTATTTGGGTACATTTAATGTTAATTAGTTTACATTTTCCTTTTTTCCTCTTTTGTTTCCTTGGCAGAGTTTGCAAACCTTATTCACTAACACCAGCACTGACTAAGTCTTCACCTTTTAAGTCTTCACACATTTTTGATATGTAGAGTAACGTGTAGTCCACCTGCACAAAACCCAAGAAATCATTCTGTATAGTTCCCAGTGGTAGGACACATTTCAGGGAGAAATGGAAACGTGATGGAAATGGAGGTGAAAAATATTTAAGTGTGTAACCTGCTGTAGTAGAGCTGATGTGAAATGAACAGCTGAAATACTTCCTAGCAATGACAGTTTTTTACAGCTGAATTCTTATCCCCTTTTTCTCCGGGGAATTGATCCCTGTTTGGATATTCTTTTTCAGGGATGAGTAGGTAGCTAAACTGATTTGCGTGTATGTATGTAAATTTTATATAACAAATATTTTTGTCCTAGGGAACTTCTCACCTTCAGTTCCATTGTCTTTTTTTTCAAAGTATGTTTGCTATGATAATAAACTGATTTTTCTTCAGTTAACTGGCATTTATGAGCGATATCTTGGGAGCAGGATTCAGGCTTTCCCTTGCTATAAGACTTGAGGCACATGGTTTTGTGTTTTGAGGTCAGCTTTTCATTTTGAGTAAGTGATTAATCTTTCTTCTTGACATGTTTCATGTCACAGTAGCACTGTCATTTTCTCCCTCTGACAGCCTGACACTGGTCAAAGATTAGTCTGATTTTGCAGAAAAGCCAGTTTAAGTAAAAAATAAATATCATGTGAGGAATATCACAAAATTATTTTCAGAAGCAGCAGGCTTGCAGAAGGTACAACTTGCTCTGTTCTGTCTTTATTTCTGCTGAGAGCAGGCTGTGGTGTTAAGCACACATTAAAAAAATAAAGAGTTTTTCAGACAACAGGAGTATGGTTATGTACAGGAGTAACAGTACATAAGTTACTGTGAAATGAAACAGCAGAGTTTGTGAAGAAGGTGGTGGAGCCCATACATGACTGATTCCTACTAATATTTATCTTTTTTAGTGAAAACATTTTCTTTATGCTGTGTGTTTTAAGAATTACAATTTTCTGTAATGTGGTGTAAAGCCTTACTCCTCACCTTCAGTTTTTGAGTCTTCACCTTTAGAATCACATTTAAATATGATGCTATTACCCATATGTTTTGTAAATTCACAGTAAGACATATGGAGGTCGTGTCTAAAATAGGAGTAGGTGATCAATTAGGAATGGCTTTTGACTGCTGTATATGGAATCTTTTTTGCATTGTTCCTTACTATGTTATCTTAGGTACATTTGTATAGCAAATTCTTCCTTTTTTTTTTTTTTTTTTTTTTTTTTCCTTTTTGAACAAGTTGTACAATAATCTAGAGGCAATATCTGTAATGGGTCAAAACTATTATTTAAACTTGATAACAGTTTTCATACGTACGTGTATATAACATCAATATTACTGGAGATGTGTAAACATGCCTTGAAGAATGATATCTACCCACTATATGTGGTCTCTAATGCTGCCCTAATGAGAGAACAGTTTAAGAAATACCATTGTATCTGGTCACTTCCATCAGGGCCTTTTTGAGAAAAGACAGGAAAACCAGAAAGCCTTCCAGATAACTTTTGGTAAGGGATGGTGTTAAATGTTGTTGTTTTGTATGTTCTGTGGATGTGGGTGTTTACTTATCCCATCTTTAATGAAAACAGAATTATTTCTGAAGGCATTTGACTGCAGGGCATGCTTTCTGTGCTTTTAGAGACTTCTAAAGTTGTTCATTGCAGTTTTGAAAATTATCAGGAGGCAAAGAGGTTTTCTTCCATTAGGTGTGCAGCAGCAAGAGAAGTTATTCCACTTGTTATACAGAATCAGTGGGTGAAGAGAGAAACACTTTTCTCTCCTCATGTGCTACTGGCATTGCCTTTGTCCTATTAGTATACATCACAGGAGTACCTGTCTTGACAGATTTTTTTAAAAGTAAAAACCCCCAAAATAAACCAAACCAAAACCAAAAACCTGAACCCAGCAACAACAACATTGATTTCTTGGGGCTGAAGTTTACCTTGTGGTGCATTGCTATCCTGTCAAGATCAGGTTAAGCTTTTCCTTGAGTGTAAGATAATATTTTCTCTTTCATTATATGACAGAATGGGCACTTTTCATTTAGAGTTGCCATTGTACGTTGTTGAGCCTGGAGAATGGAATAGTTTCTTGCAGAATCATCTAATTCAAGTAAATGCTTGTAGATGCTTAAAGAAAAGGGCTCATGTGGATTCAGTTTTTCCCTTTTCCTTCTGGAGTTCCCTTCCATCAATATTTATACTCCTTTCTTCTGCACATCAGAGGAAGTGTTGCTACTTGAAAAGAGGGGCATGTCAAACTCCCTTGATTTGAAAATAAGCATTTTCTTCCTTCTCTTAGACTCCTTAGTGTTAGTTGATCTCTCTTCTTGCAACTCCTTTGGGTTATTATGCACTGCCAGCCTGATAGAGCCTGTTACTTTGTCCACTCAACACTTGTAATATAACCCTAAGTGGAAGTGTTGTCAGGCAGAATTTTTGACTCTTAATTGGAGTTTGTTACTAAAGCAGATTTGTATTATGTTACACTTGGGTTATTTGCTGGAGACATTGTTTATAACTTTCAAGGAAAATGAGTGAGCTAATGAAGGTCTTTGATCTCTTCTGTACATAAGCTAACTGATTTTTGGGTTGCTTATAATTAATGTCTTGCTTCAAATGAATTTTCACAAGCTTTAGTAATTATCAGTGAAGCTGTAGTTCATGGCTCCAGTCTTTCTAGTGGGCATCTGGCTTAGTTGTAGCTTTGGGAAATTCTGTTTGTGGTAGAGGGCAGCATTCAGCTGTTGGTTGGAAGAGCTGGCTTGGTTGCTGACAGCATTATATTCTTAGTCTTGACTAGAGTTGTCTTATTTAATGTCCTTATCTCCTGGTGACTTCATGGAGTAGTTTGCTCTTGTCACTTCATGTCCCCTCACAAAGATGCTATCTAAGTTATTACAGCACTTATGCAGATACATGCCTAGAGAACACTTGCTTAAAAAGGAATGTTCTGGTTTATACAGCCTTCTCTGATTCACTTTATAGACGAAGTGGCTTGAACACTCTTGCAGGATGAAGGATGACAAGAGTATTGCACTAATTTAGGTCTAAGAATATGCTGTTATTACTATACTATAGCTCAGCAGTTTATTCCTGTAGAGCCTTACAATACCAGCATTCAGTTCTGTCAATTCCACATCCACTTCTTTCGCAAGAAAACCCTGAGATGTCAAATTTCATTAAAGTAGTTTAACTGAACTTAAGTGCAGGTGCTTCTAAAATCCAAAGATTTAATCCTAGGATGATATTTTAAATAACAAGATGAAAGGAGCTTAAAAGCTTTTCTATTAGTTTCATGCTAACTCTCCTACTTGATCTGAGTCAGTATCTTAGGATATTGGGCAGTGTTATTTGTTGGTTTTTTGCTGTCCCTAAGGAGTTTTTTTCCTGAGCTTTTTCCATACCTGTCTAAAAGGGCTGAACTGTGAATTGTGCTTTTCTTTGCTTACTATACCTTGGTGTGTTTGTGTACTCTATATAAATATAGACTTTTTTTGGTTGTTTATCATAAAGGAAGGCCCGGTAGGAACCTGTTTGAGACCAAGCCTCTTAAGATAGTGAACTAATGAGTCAGCACTTGTGTAACTAATGCTTAAAAATAGTTTTGTTACAGTATCTCCTTTTTCAGTTAAGTAGTTCTGTGACATAAAGCAGTTGTTTGCTTTTGTCTTTCATATAGGATTTCTCTACTTTTGAAAACCGTTCAAAAGCATGGAAATTTTCCATGTTGTACTTATATTTAAAGATATTGATTTGATGGAAAGGGCTTTTACTCTCAGATAACTTGGAGCATCAGGTTAGTACAGCATTAGTGGAGGAAGAACAAGAAAAAGGGGAGATTGTTTTGCTTATTGTAATGGGGTGAATCTCCTACATTAGTGGTGGACCAGAAAGCCATGTTGCACGTAATCTCATTTTCTCTACCCTTCTGCTTCTGGGCAGATTCAAAATGACAGCAGTGATGTTCCCCCTTATATTTTCTCGTGTTTTATAGACTCCCATTTCTGTTGAAAAGAAAAACACCAAAAGGTTGTATTTATTTCTAGAAAAAGTGGGAGGTGGAAAGAACTCAACAGTTACCCCGAGGCAGCAGCAAAACTAATAATGAAAGAAATAGCTCAGTGTCTGTAAAGTACCTGGTCTACATCTCTCTGCCCTTCTTTATAGATTTGCTCTTTAACAACATTTCAACAGGCCAGTGGGTGTTGTGGATGATTTCTGTTATGTAAGAATATGAGATGCCTTTGGCATCATTTACATATACAAAAAATAATGAACTCAAGAGCAGAAAGAGCAAGTATCTCAAGTGATTTACAGATTTTTCTTCCCCTTGTGCGTAAGGATGCATAACATGTGTTATCACAGAGTGACCCAGAACTTTGGAAGACACCTGATCTCTTTTCAGAAGAACTTCAAATGCTACTTAGGCAGATGGAAAAGATGGTTTTGATGTAACAATGCTGCAGGACAGAGATTGCAGGGAGATAATTGTTGGAATTTAAAATAGCTTCCATATTGCTTTATGAAAGACTTCTGGATCTGTTCCTCTCCAAACTACCAAGCTAGAAATAATATATTTAATTGTATTTCAATATCTGGTGTTGTCTTTATGTACATCTACAGATGATAGTAAAAGAAGGCAGGCTTACCTTCAAACCAAGCACCTTATTGTTAGAAATAGAGATATCTAGATGTGCCAGAGACTTGTGTGTTCTCAATCAGGCAATAAAAAATAATTAAAAATGTGAGCTTGATGTCTAATTCCACAGCCTCAGTAGCTTGCATTTAATAATTTTTTTAAGGGTGGTGGGCGGTTTTTTTTGGTTTTTTTGTTTTGGTTTGGTTTATTTTTTTGGTTTTTTGGTTCTTTTTTTTTTTGTCATTGCTAGTCTGTAGAGCACAAAAGTAAAGACTAAATGAAGCAGGTAAACTTCTGAAAGGAAATGGGGAAATTTTCAAGCTGCATGATCCATCTGGCTATTCTCTGATGACAAAATGCAAACAGACACAACCATCGTGCTAGGGACCAAAAAAATGGAGTTGAGCAAAACCATCCTCTGTGTTTGTGAGTAACGGACATACAGGGAGCCAGCCAGTGGGTAGAAATAAAATTCTTTTTGATGGAAGGATCAAAATGTTGAGATTAGCCAGTGGGAAGAATGTTTTCCTGCTTGTGAGACATTGAGCTGTTCAAGTAATTAATGCTGCCATTGTCTTATTCTTCTGTTCCTCTCTGCTGTGTGTTACAGAATTACATTTTGGGTTGTTCAGGCTGCAGGTGTTTTTCTGGTAGGATGCCACTGCCTTGCTGAGACAGAACTGTCTGCTGGAAAATCAGTCTCTTTAGTGTGTCTGATACACAGTTTCCAGGGTACTTTCACATAAATCCTTAGTATAGAACGGTTACCTCCTTGAACTGATCTTGAGTGAGGCAAACTTAATTCTTATGCATATATTAGTGTTGTAGTGGTGTTCTAATAACTGAAACCTGTGTAAACGTGTTATGAGATGCTGAATTGGACAAAGTCAAGCTGACCAAAATTTGCAGGTCATATTATTTTTTCTTGCTCTGCAAGCATTTAAGGGAATCTACCTGTCAGAACTGTGGATCTTGGAAGCTTTGTTTTTTATTAAAATGGAAACTAGGATAATTAAGGTGCTTAAAAGGAATAAATATCAATATGTGAGAATGTGGAGAGGCCTGGTAGACAAATTCCCCCAAACCCCCTCTCTGCCGTGTCCAGCTTGGAGGTTTGTTTTCAGTTCAGCAGCCAGTTTCAGTAGCTTCTTGGGTAACACCAGATAGTCTAGAATTGTACTGTTGCCCAGGGAAAGTTTTTATGCCACCTCCAAAGCTTGTTTGTGTGTGCACTCCCTCTTCTCTGCGGGGAATTTCAGCCTCTGACTGTCCTGTAGGGGATACAGTGTGGGGACAGTGGGAGAGGGAAGCAGTGAGGTTTGTCAGCTGCCTGCCTTGTGTTCTGCACAGCTCAGTATGCTCAGAGGCTCCCTTCTCCTTCAGTATGCTCCTGTCCTCCTGGAGAGACCACTTGGGAGCCTCTCATCCTGCTTACCAGCCTGAAGAATAATGAAGTTCAGTAATTGCAAATCTCCAGGTATTATTAATATGTCATAATGCGCGTGGATGTTTGGGGTTTGTGTGCTAACTTGTGAAATCAGGTGGCTGATTTCTCATGTACTTTTTAACTGTTCAATCTCCCATTCTTAGGAAAATCCCCATACTCAAACTCCCAAGTTTTTATACAATATTACTGCTTATTTTGCTGGTTTATTTGCCCTGCAGTCCTTCTGGGGCTGAAGGCTGCATCAGTCCATCAGTATTTGTATGTGTATGTTAAGTGTTCTATAGCATTTAAGCAGTGGACTGTCATTAAAACTGTGTAAAGATCTATCATTTTATGACCATCTGTAAAACTTGCCTTTAAGAAAACCAAACAAAAACAGACCACTAACAATTTATCTTCTCTGGTACAGCATATGCTGTGCTCTCAGTTGAGCCTTGGAATCATCAGGGTAACTTAGAAAATAGTCATGTTCTTTTGAGAACTTGAATACGGTACATATTTGGCACAGAACATTAGTGATAAATATATTTTCCTGTAAATATGCTTTCTAAATAACAGAGACAAGACATTAAAGATTTTGGTACTTGCCCTTTGTGAGTCCAAGAGGGACCACATTGAGGAGCAAGAAAAAAACCCTGCAAGCCTGTGCAGCCCTGGGGAAACGTATGGTGCAGAAAAGAAATCACTTTATTGAATTGATGTAGGATCCTTGGTTGCTTATGTCAGTGCTTAGTTTTTTGCAGTGCTGTAAGACTGGAATAACCATGTCTTAAGCTTTTTTAAAGTAAAAAAAAAATAAGATACTAAGATGAGTTGTAGATCTTGTTCACTGAAGACTACAATATAAGTCTGTCAAACTTTATCCAGTTGGCTGTGTGGGCCAGTTTGCTCCTGTCAGGGATTGTGCTTTGTGGGAGAGACTCACATTGGTGGGATTCTACATTATCCAGCTTAGGTAGCCAGCACTTTCTGTTGTGTGTTTGTGAGAGAGATAAAGGGAGGTGGTTTATTGATGTGTTTGTATAGCTGTAAGAATTTCATGACACTGATGAGATGCAGATGTTCTTAATGTTGGTGTCTTAATAAAATTCTTTTAATAAAGTGTGCCACAGCTCAGACTGTCCTTATTTGTCTTTTATTAAATGTAGATGTGTGATGCAGACAAGTGCTTTTCAGAATGAAATTGAAAATGATGAAACTTAGTTCATTTTATTGGAGTGTAGCAGAGATATCCAAATCTGAACAATTAAGATTTGATTCCCAGCACTAATAATATAGAGGTGAAGAGGCACTGATGTGGTGACAAAGCTAGAATCATCCACTTGAAGAAAGAAAGCTTCTAGGTTAATGGAAATAAAACATGTCCTCACAAAGGAGTCTTGGCAATGTGTGGATGGATGCTTTAACAAAATTTAAGGGGGTGGATTTCAGATTTGTTCGTCTTGGGTGCAATTTTCAGCTTTCGTTTTCCATATATTTGGGTCATTAGTTTTCCTAGTAATTATGTTGTGTGGTTGTTTATTTCTTGAAAGAGATAGAAGTTTAAAGAAGTAATTCTGTAGGACTTCAATAGATGTGAACAAAGCAATGATGTGTGCTTACTGTTACTGAGATGTTACTGTATCTAGAACTAATGCAAGCAGTCTGGTAATGGTGTCAGAATATTTTTTAAGGCTTCTCTTTGTAGCTGAAATAACCATATAAATGATGGGAAGTTCAGTAAGTGTTCATTGCTGTGCTGGAAATGAGGTTACTAAGCATTTGTTCGGTCAAATGAAATTGCATGCATGTTTTAAAGCTGAGCATTATTATATGCAGTTCTATATTATATAAATTTTTATATAGAATTGACCTGTAGGTGATAATCGACTTGTTGGGAGGGTATAAAAGAAAGCTTTCTTCTCACTGTAAAATGTGGCTAATTGCATGCATTTAAATTTTTTCATAATTGGATGCATGTAGGTGGGTGGAATTCCCTGTGGTTAAAATAGGTGTTTATATTATCTTAGGAATATAATAAGCTTTAACCAGGGACACTACCATATAAAAGAGGAGGTTGTGATTTGCTTTTTCTGAGAGTATGTGAATTCTTTGACACTATTTAGTAACAGTATCTACCCATATGATGTTGTTTATTTAGAAAAAGACAATGAACCAACAACAAAACCAAAACAAAATCAAAAAATAACAAAGAAAACAAACAAAAAACAATATGGGGAAAAAAAAAAAAAAAAAAAAGAGAGAGACTATCTTAAGAAGACAAGTTAGCCAAAAGTAAAGGCCTCACAACATATGATACTTATCTCAAGGTTTTTCCACAATGTATATGCTTGTTTTAAGCTTCTTCCACCACTTACTTGAGGAAGGACATACTGGGTTTTATGCATGTTCACACTTTTCCAGTAGAGTAAGCATGAACCAGCAATTGTAAGACTGTAATACTTTAGTATTATGATTTTTCTGTCTAGTGACACTTCTGCCTGAGACAAAATGAATTCAGGGTCGTGTTTACTTGCTTTCTAAATAAAAGCAGTTCCTTGGTGTTAACACTCTGCATGAAGAAATTTTTTTTCCATTAAGTAAATGTACAGTGTGGAAAAAGGGGGAGAATGGATGGGCCCTGGTCCCATTTCATACAGTATGAAGTGTATACTGTAGTATGCACACACAAGTGCATTTCGTACATGTTTGAAGTGCAATCCGCCCTACCAATAAAAAAAATTAATAGTCTTTATCCATCAGACGTGTTTGCACAGTGTTAAGCTTGAATTAAGGCACATTTATCTGAATGAAACCATTTTTTCATTAAGATAAAGTCTACAATTTTTTATATTCCTGAATTGTGTTTTAGCTTCTGCTCATTAGTTTTCATTCTGATGCTTCAGCTTCAAAGACTTGTATTTAGAATCAGAGACTTTCAATTTAGATCATGTCACAACCTGGGTAGGGCACCCAGGGAGAGACAGATCAGACCTCCTTGCTTTCCAAACTCCTCTTGATCCTCCTTTTAAGATGTGATGACATAATTCTAACTTGGGTAATGGAAGCAGGTTTAACATCAGTGGTGTAGCTGCAGGATACCACTAATACCAGTACTCAGTGGTAGTATCAAAGCTGATTTCAAGTAACTTAAAAGTACTCATTAACTTTCCCATGTTATTTGTAGGAATATTTAGGATGAGAAGGGGTGATATTTCTCTTCATTAATGTTTTGGGGGTTTTTTAGTTCAGGGGTTGGATTTTTAAAATTTTTTAATTTTTTTTTTTTGTGTGTGGGGGGGGTGGTTTGTTATTTTAGGGCTTTTTGTTTGGGTTTTTTTTTTTTGTTTTTCCTAGGCAGTGTTTCTTGTTTTAAGAGACTAACAGAGAATTAATACTTTGATACAAATAGGTTTCTGAACTGACTGCACAAAGATGAAGCCAGGCTTCCTTCTCTGAGTGTGGCTCCTGTTTGCTGCACTAGAACTGCTCAGTTCAGCCTGGTACAACCTGGCTGCAGGTGGGCAGCCCTCTCCTCGCTTTCATTGGCTGGCAGACTAGTTGAAATCAAAGGATGGGCTTCAGATTTACTTTATCAGCTGCAGCAGAGTTAGAAAGCTATATAGAAAACCTTATTTCCATTTTATTGCCTCTCATTTTAGTAGAGTAACATTAATAACAGAATAATTTTAGAAATGAACTTTCTAATATTCTGAAGTTGTTAGGAATAATGCGTAAAGTGTAGTGAGGTATGTGGAATCAAGATGCTGCATTTCCAGACGTCATTTTAATTTCATAGGAAATTTAATATTTGAATAACTCCCTGTGAAGACTGAGAATACTTACAAGTTATTACTTAGAAAAGTTTTATGGTATGATGTGGGGGTTGTCAAGAGATTCCTTGCCAAGGTCATCATAATTCAGAAATGTAAGTAAGAGAGCATTTATTTTTCTCATGGCATTTTAAACAGTCTCTACAGTTATAAAACAGGAGTTGGAACCTCTGGGTGGCTACTCAATTTTTAAATGTCTTGACAAACTCAGCAGAGATAGAAGAGGTCTGAAAGCCTGTATCTGTCTGATTTATATGTTGTGGAATGAAAATTAGATCTGGTTGTTTGCCTTTTTCCCTTTAAAAACAAACTAATGTGTTACTTTAAAGGGACAGAATGAATTATAATGCTTCAGAGAGTGCAGTTCATTGACAGCTTGTGTAGAAAGTTATTTAAAATTTCTATGATGGATTACTGATGGAAAGGTTTTTTTTACTATTTTGAAAAATCCAACAAACTCAAGATCAGGTGAAAGAATACAATGCTAAAGGCTAAAAGGCTCTTTTGCTGTTCATTTGATTGATGTGAGAGAGACGAATAGGTCACCAAGTGAATGAATTGGTTTGGTTTTGTTTTCTTGTTTTGTTTGGTTTTGTTTGGTTGGTTGGTTTTTGTGTTGCATATGTTAGGATAACACAAACATGTGATTTTGGGATTTACCTGGATAACTGCAGCACTCTACAGACTTCTTGGTTTGATACTGACTTTAGTTCTAGTCTCAAAATGAAAAACAAAGGAAAACCTCAGGATAAGCCTGTGGTGTTCTTGTGTGGAGAAGAACTCACCATGCTGGAACAACAAAAATGTCAAAAAATAAGATGTTAAGATGCAATAGAAGCTTGACAGTAAGAGTGGTCTCTGCTTCCCAGTAGTAGCCATAATTCTTGTTTTACACAGGGGAAGATGAGACCAAGTTCATAATCTGCATCCAATAAAACATGACATGAAGTGCTTAAGTCTTCATTAGATATTATGGCTGTCTGGCTGTTTCAGTGCTCTTGCCTCTGGCTAAATTCTGGACCATTTATGGGAGAGTATTGAGGATTTCCAGCAATAGTGAAGCCTGTATCCATGAAAATGTTATTTTCAGTGAGTGAGGCCTTCATCAATGTGAGTTATAGGTTCTAAGAGTGAAATTCCTTTTTTAGCCGGGACAAGCAAATACTTAAAAAATATCTAATAGTTGGGTAGATCCCAAGGTAACAGTGTTGGATGTTATAAATTACAGGATTAAAAAAAATATAAATAAAGATTAATGAAGGTTCTTAAAACTGTTTAAGAAGGACTCTTAAACATTTAGGTCTCAAAAAGAATGTATTTTAGTATTATTGGTTCAACATTAACTGTTAAGGGAATCAATATTCTCACATAGGATTTTGCCTTCAAGATTCATGGCTCAGAACGTCATTGGGTGTTTGTGGACAGGGGGGAGTTTCCTACTGTTACTGCTGAATGTTACCAGTATAATTCAGATCTACTCAGATCTCTGTATAATTCAGATCTACTCAGTGCAAATTTAGATGTGCATTTCAGTGCTAGCAAAATTTCAAGATGCAACTTCTAAAGTGCAGTCTTATTTTGGTCATCTCATTAAAATAAGGTGCTGTGGTGTCAGCGAGACATCTCCAGAACCTTTCAAATATCTTCCTACATTGTCTTTTCCGAATCCAAGCTCCAAGAGCAAATTACATCCAGTAGGATGAAGATAACGCTTGTGATCTTGTGTCATGAAGACAAAGTATGTTTTACATTTCCATAAAAGCTTTGTTGCCAGGTGATCCCAGTTAATTGTACCAAGGCACTAGATTGAAAGATTATGAAATTATTAATTCATGTGTAATGATGTAATGAAAAGTTGGGGTACAAATACAGTCTCTAAGCTCAGTTTTGAAACAGTTTTTGATGAGGCTGACTTTGAATAAAAGGATTCAGGTATGAAAAGAATTGGAAATTTCAGTTCAGTAGCTCCTGTGTAAGTGTTCCCGGTGTTCCTGTCTCCCACTACATACGACATGGTTTTTGATAGTCTGACAGAAAAACAGCTCAGTAGACAGTGAGCTGATTTCTTTATTCTTTTAACCAGAGATAAAACAGAGTGGTTATGAAAATAAGTTGGCAACAACGAAGGAAAACAGAGCACTCAAAATAGCAGCTGTGTGGAAACTGAACTCAGGAGCATCCTGCTGAACCAGCTTGCTAAAGCTGAAAGCAGTTTCTCTGCTTTGGCATTAGTGCTACTTTTCGTTGACATCACTGTCCCTACAGTCTTTATATTCAGTTTGCAAAGCTTCACCACCTACTGTGTAATACTTTCTGCGGTGAAGTGCCAAAAAAAGTAACTTTTAATATGATGTTTGAAGTTGGCAAATCTTTGTAGCACTCCGACCCGTGCACGTTCTTTTAAGACTGCAGTCTTGAGAATGAAGTTGTCATCGAATAATGTTAAGAGCAGAAGAAAGAAAGGTGATGCTGGAGCAGACCCTCTTTTCAGGCATAAGGAATTATTGAATGACAGGTGACTTAACTCTAAACAGAGAATTTCCGTGGTGTCATTTTTCTGTATATTTTTTCTATATTTAATAATATCTCCTTTTTTATCATTACTGTTTCATTGCAGCCGTGTAGTTTAGTTTCCAACCTGTAAGTCTCCTTGATTCTCTCTCCTTTCTTTATTTGGGAGGGGAGGGGGATTAATAGAGAGCATCTGCCATTTGGCTAATTGCTTGGCCCAGCATTAAACCATAACGCTTATATATATTTTTAACTATAGAATAGACATTTACCTTAAGGGGGTATTAAAATGCTTTCTTGCTGTGTGCTCTGTTAAATGCTTCCCAGTAGAACAGACACACTGTTAAAATTTAACAGATGGTTTATTCAACAGCTTAACTGTGAAAGGTACCTAAAAAAACCCAGTGTTGAATGAGGAAAGAATGATAACTACTTGGACACGTCTTAAATGGAAAAGAATTTTCAACATCATTATAAATACAAATAATAAGGGAGTAACTACCACTTAAACATCAAGAAATGTTCCTCTGTCATTTCCAGGAAGAAAACACTAACTTTGAATAAAAAGAAAATTAAAAATCAGGCAAAAGAAATATCAGCAGTATATTTCTTTTAGCAGATACGTATATATTTGTACTAATAAAATGTATTTTACTTTTTGGCCTTTGCTTTGGGGATGTTAATACTTTTGTGATGTAATGTTATTATTACAAAATAGTCGATATTTACAACTCCTGATGATGCTTTGGTTTTGAGCAGTTTATAAATCCATGATAGGTAGTTTACAATTTTAATGTATTCAAAACACACAGTAGTTAACACTGCATTTACTAAGTAATTAAAAAAAAAAAGAAAGAGTAAAACTTAACTATTATACTTTGACTTTCGGTGTTGAAAATCTCCCCTTTCTTTGCAATTTGTGATTTCTTTTTGGAAAAAATAGACTTGCAAATAGTAAATTAAATTCAAACTCTTTTATCTCCTGGATAAATTTAGTGTCATTTTAGTGTACCTAAAGCTAGCTTATGCCATATATTGTGTACCTTAACCCACCTGGTGCAATGATGGTTTAGAAATAGGTTTCAGTAGCGAAATCGAACAGATTTTAGGAAATCTACACAAGTTTAGTAATTAAGGCCAGTTTTCTTTAGCAACCACTTAATTGTTTTAGGAAGACTATTCTATTATCACCATTATATTTCAGAACAAAGAAAGCTGGCCAAGTTTCTAGCATAGTGCCAGCATGGTTTTATTCCTGGGGGGAAAAAAAAATTATGGAAGAAGTCTAATATAGATAATATTATTTTAATGACTAATAGTCTAGCATGTTTTTTATCAGATGGGCTATCACAGAAAGCCAAGCTCCTAATCCAAGATGAACCTAACCAATTAAGAAGGTGAAGTCATAAATGCAGTATTTATTTAAAAAAAAGCAAGCCAAACAAAACATCACTTAGTAGAAATAAATGTAATTTTATTTGTGTACACCAACTTCTTTCCTTCAAGGTGCTTCAACACCAATTCCTTTGTTTGAAATACTTACAAACATCCTCTCTGGAAGTCAGAACAAGGCAAGACAATTACTAATTTTGGGTTCACTGAATGGGAACTCTTAGAGTAGCTATTGAATTGCTCACTAAGGTGTCTCCACAGTCTGGCTGAGGGGACAGGCTGTATTAAGCTGTGCTCAGTTATTTTATTTACAGTCGTTTTGAGATCATTCTGAACTTTTCCAATAATGTTACTGCAAGAAATAGTTTTGTATCTGTTATTCAGTAACTTGAAGATTCAGGCTGTGACCTGAGCATTTAAAAAGAAAGGTATATTTAGTTTTATTTACTGATCATCCGTTTTTAGATTCATTTAGACTTGCATATTGTAGCAACTTGATTGATTCAAATGCAAAATGTCACAATTGTGATATATAAGCATGGGAAAGACAGATGCAAAAGTTGATGGTTAAAGAAGATGAACCTGATTTTGTTCCTACTCTTTCATGCTTGGAAAATGTGTTAGTATAATAACATCGTGTAGACACAGTTATCATGGATACATTACAACAGATACAGCACTTCTTTCTTAGGGCTTCAGTGAGGCTCTTGAGTATCTGGAATGTAGACAGATAAAACAGTTATTTCTCACAAAGGAATCAGATGCTTGACTGTCAGTTAAAACTCAATTTGTGTGGGGAACACAGAGTGAACATGGCAGAATTCCAGATTTTACTGCTAACTCATTCTGTGACTCCTGATGAGCATCTCAGCCAACAAGCCCCCAAAAGGAGACAGGCTGCTGATGCAGACATGAGATAAACTCATTTTCTTATGGGAGCTAGAACAAACTACCCTAGAGCATAATCCACAGCAAAACCAAGAATTTGCTTGCTTTAAAGAATTTCCTGGGTTACCATAGGGAGGGTATTAATAGAACTTCTTAAGCTTGACCTTGTTATAAGCCTGCGATGTGGCCCTTGTTCATTCTTTAAAGTTAGGAATTTTGAGCAGATTAATCTGAAGTCTAACACAGCTCAGCCTGCATCAGGATTTATGGTGTTGGCAGGGTGTAGTTAACTCTTAAGTAAAAGTCACTTGTTTTGGTAAAACACACATTAAACCTCAGTGGTAGCTTTAGTCAAAATAATCGTATACATTGTATTAAACACCAACAGAATAAAGTTGTATAAATTCTTTTGAAATCTTTGGCATCAATAAAGATGTAAACATTTTCCATGAACATCATGTCTGTTCACTGGGGGTTTTTATTTTGGTTGTTTGTTTCTTTCTTGTTGTTTGCTGTTGTTTTTGTTGGTTTGTTTCATAGTTTTTGGTTTGTTTTGTTTGTGGGTTTTTGTTTTGTTTTAGTTAGGATGTTTTTTTTTAAATCCTGAAATAACACATCTGCTGTTTGAGCTGGAGTGTGTTTGAACAATGTTCTTAGCTCTGCAGGGTTTTTAGGGTACTGAAAGGGGGAGGAGAGGGGCAGCATGTTCCCAGGGTGAAGAGAGCTGTGAAATGAAGAGACTTTGAGGTAGCATTGAGAGAAGGGAACACTGCTGCAAGATGCCATGGGCTGCTGGACAAGAATTTGCTGTATGATATCTTGGAGAAATGAACAGTTTTTATTGAAACGAGGAAACTTGTGCTCTTTCCATGTCCAAGGCTGTCAAAGAGTCATGAGAATAGATAGAGAAATTAAGAACATTTTTATTTTAGGGGGAAGTTTTTTTTATTTTAGATTTGGAATAAAATTGTTTAGAAATAATTTTATGATGTTTTATTGCGTGGCGATGTTGCATCAATTTCTTTCTTTCTTTCTCTCTGCAATCCTGACGTTGGGCAAGGTACAGACTTAACATTTTTGTGCATTTTGGTGTGGCATGCAGTTAGCCACTTTTTAATCTCTTCTGTCAAGGAAATGCTCCCATGGCTTGCTCTTTGCAGCTTTTGTTTTGGTACACGCCATGAAAACCCAGTCAGTGGGCAAAGACTTTAGCAAATACGGGTCTGCTCTTAGTAGTTATTGTCCTTCTGAGTACTTTCCTTGGCATTTAGGAAACAACGTTATTGTGTGTATGTCTTCCCTTATTTATCTTACATGTCTTCTAGCTGGGTCTCATTAGCTTTTGCGGTACAGCAGATCCATGCTGACATTTTATATTACTGCAGATTATATGTATTCTTTTTCCTGTGCCAGATAAGAAAGAAGTAGTTTAAGATATTAGATATGACATAGAATAAATATCTGATGGTATAATTGATGAATGATGTCTGTATGGTGACAAGCAGTAGCTTAGACAGGTGGAATCCTGCAAGGGAAAAGGTTGAAAGCCTATTTGCAGGTGTCTTTCCAGTAGCACAGAAAAAAAAAAAAAAAAAAGAAA